>CM033457.1:13970244-14025244 GCA_019425755.1 Amaranthus cruentus | reverse complement strand
GCCAACTTGTTTCGCTGAGTTTGATTTATTTTGTACTTTTTTTTAAATTTCTGATTGAGATTTCTATTGTGGATATTTTTAGGGTGCTGCCGGATCTTTGATAATTCTCGTATACCCAGAAACTTAAAGAGATTCTTAGGGTTTCCATTTAATGGTTACTGTTGATTTCAGTTGATTGAGATCATTTGGTGCTATTGAATTCGTTTTGTATTGTTTTTTCTTTGATGGGTTTTGATTGTTTTGTGGTTTGATGATAATGCTCTATTCATCCAAGTTAATCTGATATCAATCAAATAAAGGGTGTTAAGGATTTGCTAATTTGATTTCATATAAAGGGTTCTATTTGGATTTTCAAGTTCTGGGTTTCTATTTGATTATAGCTTTATAATAGTGAGGTCAATACGAAGTATTGGGAATTGGGGAAACGTTTTTTGGATAGTTATCTCATTGTTGAGTGTTGTGTTTCAATTTGGATATGGTGCTTCCTTTTGCTTGTTTATAAGTGATTAGTTGATTGGTCCATTGCAAAGTAGAAGGGTTTAACTAATTCCAAAGAGAAGATGGAAAATGATGTAGGAAAGGAGACCTTGAGTTTGAAGGTAGAGATTAAAGACGAAAACCATGTTTCCGAAATGGAAATCGATTATAGTGGTACTGAGAGTCCTATATTTGAGATTGAGAGCAAATTCTCGGAGTTAGGCGAGGGAAGTAATGTTGTATTTACAAGAGAAGGCCCGCCCTATATTGAGGATGCGAGCATATCCAAGGTTGGTTGTTGTAATGCTAAGAAGCAGAAATCGAAAGTAGTGACAATAAGTTCTCATGTGGGGAAGAAAGGAAATGTGGGAAACGAGAAGAAGTTCAGTAGACAAGGTAGGATTGAGCTAGGAAAATATTTTCAGAGTGCTGTGAGCTCTCATGATTGGTATCTAGCAGAAAATTATATATTGATTGCAGATCCGGCAACTCTTAATGATTTCCTTTGCATCTCATTGGATTCTGTATGGTTCCTTGCAACACATGAGGAGTTACACGGCATAACGGGACTTATAAAGAAGATAATAGCTAATGGGGCCTTTGACTTCACAAGAGCAGCTCTTCGGACTTCGTTTCTAGCATCTTGTGTGTCTGCTTGTCAAAGCCGAACAATGGACCTAACTGATACGGTTACTGTCATGGCACAAAGGTATCTATACTTTATTAATATTAAATGGTTTATAGTTGTTGGTTACATATTGTGTTATTTGGTAGTAATTTAGCAATTTTTTGCTGATTCGTGGTTTTTTGAGGAAACCATCATTTTCATACTCATGGTCTTTTTGTGCTCCTAGACGAATTTATTGTTTTGAAAGGCTAGGGATTTTGTAATTATAGTCCTTTACCATGAACTTTTTTATCAACTGAAGTACTCCTTTTTTTCTCTTGTTATAGGAGTAAAGTTAGTTAATGTTGGGATTAAGATTTTGACATTGTTGTGTGTTGTGTGAATAGGTTACACGAGAGACTTCAGGAATGTAATGGTGATGATGTGTTGAAGGCGGAGGCTGGCGCCAAAGTCCAAAAGTTTACTGAATGGGCTTTGAAATGCATCGGTTTTCATTCTCGCTATGATGAGAACAAGGAGAAGATGCACCGCGACACCACTGCTGAGATCCAGCTTCAGTTGTCTGCCTTTAAGTTTTTTCTCGATCTTGCTGGAAGCAATCTTACTGGCAAAGATTTTACTGAGGCTTTTGATGCTGCTTGCTTCCCTCTTACTCTTTTTAGTAGTTCATTTGATCCTGCATGGTCTTGTGGAGCATCAGCTACTGCTATTCATGGGCTCCTTAGTATGCTAGTAGAGGGTGGTGCTGATAATGTGAACCAGTGTTTTCTGGAAGCATCTCGTTTTGGCAGCACCGAGTTAGTGCGCATCTTATTGCAGGTAATGCTTTTTGCCTCTTGTTGGTTGTATATAAATCTCTTATCTTGTTGGTTGAAGGATCCTGATTTTTCTTAGCAGATTGTCAATCAGATGATACTTTGTGGTGTGTTGTACACCAAATTGATTATAGGCACATCCTTTTTTCCATACCTAATTTCCTGCCTATGAATCTGGCATCTGGAGATGCAATATGATTGCCCTAAGTTTGTTTCACATGTAGCCATTTTCTAACTTTTGGTAAAATATACCTGCCTACATCATAGTTAGTTTAGGTAAAACGAGGAGTCTTTAAGTAAATATCTTTTCTTGCATTCATATATTTCTAATGATTTACTGTACATAGGAATTGCTTTAAATTATTTTGGAAGGTATTGATAAAGTTCATATAAATTTTGCACTTGTAAGCAAAACACTTGACCAAATGCAAACAATGAAATTTGGAGTATCATGGAGAAAAGATTTACGTTTTCTACACACCAGGAGTGGGAACACTATTCTATTTTTCAAAAGAAATTTTGGTACCTTTTCCCTCTGTTAGATGGATTACAGATTTGGGTGCCTCAAATATATGTTCAGCAATGCAAAATTTGTTCCGAAAAAAGCTTTCCCCTGAATTTCCGCTTTCTGATTTTCCCCTTGAACAGAATTAGCCGGTTCACGTTCATACTTTTTAGACCTTGGGAGTGATGAAACCATAAGACAAAAACTCCAGCTTAATTACAACTATAAGGGTGTGTTTGGATAGAAGGAAATGGAGGGAAAAGAAAGGAAGGGATTTGGAGAGAGGAAGAATCCCTTGTTTGGATAGCAAAATGTGGATAAATTTTGTAAGGGTTGTAATCCCTCCAAAAGTGGAAAGATTTGAAAGGAAAACCCAATCTGCCTTCCTTTCTCTTCCATTCCTTCCTAGACAAACAAGAGCTAGTTTCCTTTCATTTCTCTTCCCTTCCTTTCCCTTCCCTCCCTTCCCCTTTCCTCCCTTTCTTTTCCATCCAAACTTGCTATCCAAACATAGCGTAAGTGAATGTTGCTTTGGATTTTAATTGTATTTCTCACCTTTTTCATATGTCTCACCAGTCAGTAAGCATTTTTCTTGTTGCCAATGGAAAATGTGCTATATCATTGCCATCTCTTCTGTAAAAAAATAAAAAAATATAAACCAAGTACTTTTAATTGCTTGATCTATTGTTTGACAATTGGATCACTAGAATCGGAAGGAATCAATAACTGAATGCATCATAATCTCAGCTATACATTTTCTCGCTCTAGGAACCTACCTAAAATGAGTTCTTTTTGTCTCCTACTCCTACCTGTAGCTTCCTTTTGCAATCCTACTTCCTAGTGCCTTAATGAACCTTAGGGTAATGGTCACGCCATTATTTGATTTTCTCGTTTACAGTTGTTCTATGCCCACCTTTTCCTTTTCCTTTTCCCTTTCCCTTTCCTTTTCCCTTCTGAGTTAATTTTTTACAACTTTCATCTTTGCTTCTGGATCAATTTGATGATCATGATTTACGGCGGTACCATTATACCTTCATCGGCTTCTTGCTCTCATTGCTTCCTTTTTAGTTTGACAAACCTTAACTTGGACAACCATTTAAGACTGAATGTCAGTATGTGATCTGCTTTATGTTCGAAGCTTTTTCCTTGCCAGGTTTGTATCATGCCTTGATGCCTTTTTATTTGAATGAAAACTTGGACTTTCTAGTCTTTTTGTATGACCATAAATATCCTGATATCCTGGTGAATATGATCTTCAATACTGCAATGATTTTCCATCATGTATTTCACATTTTCCCTCTTTTGGGGTTGCTCACAAGTTTAGCCTTTGGGCTGTGCTTGTTGGTTGAGGACCTAGGCTTGAGTAAGCAGACATGTTACAAAAAGATTAGAGTTGAGAGAAAGGAGTTTGGGTGAGGTGCTGGAATGTTAGTTGCTAACTTGCTATTGGCATTCGGCTGATCTGTAAGAAATGTTGATCAATGAGAAGCTAAGTGAGAGTAGTTGGATATTTTATGCAAGAGATTGGAGGAGAGATTGAGGAGGCTGGTCTTGCTGGTGTTAGGTTATCTAGGTGAGACATCAGAATGATGGGGAGGAGAAACAAGGATTACTGAATACTATTTTCAATAGGTACAGGATATTCAGTTGAAATATACTCTAGTTCTATTTACTCAGAGCATTCTCTTCTTGTCTCTGGCTGTAAATGGAAGTATCATAACCTTGGGCCCTTGGCTTTATTTCCGGTATGTAGTATGACTAGTTTTGCAAAAGTATTAAAGGGAAGTCTTGCGTTTGATTCTTAAAGTTTAGCTTTCAGAAAGTACTTAATTTTGATTTAGATAGTTTTCTGAGAACATTAATTGTATTTGAAGTGAATGAATCTAGCGTCCACTTGTAAATCAAATGCATAGGAAATGTGGCTTGTTTATAGGTTGACTTGCTGAACATCTTTTAGAGATATGAGAATGTTGTATTGCTACTATCTGTTGAGAAAACAAAACCTGTACAGGCAGAGTTGCAGAGAATTGTTCTTGACTATTTTTGGCTCCCAATCCCATCATCTAATTTACGCATGATCTGTTTGCTGCTGAAGTACGTTGAGTCAAGGGTTGTAATTGTTAATTTTATCTGATTAGCATTCTCCTGAGATCTGATAATTACTGTGAAATCTGCATACCATATGGAATAAAATTTAATAATTTATGCCTGCATGGAATTATTCAAGCTAGATTTATCTTACCCACAATTTCAATAGAGTTATTTTTTATAAGGATTTCATCAGGGATTTTGATTCATCCGATTACAGTTGGATAGGAAGTATTAAAACCTGTTAAGTGTGGTTGGTAAGTGTGAGTGGAGAAGGAAACAATTTTGTTATGTCATGTTTGGGAACGATGGTATCATTTGGAAATTTGGAATTGGCTCAAATTTATTGTTTGGCAAATCAAAAATTTTCAAATTTGGATTTGGATCAAATTCCACCATTGTTTTTAAAGTAGTTAAAGCTGAGAATTTGAAAATGACTACCAAAACCTTGTCATTCTCAAATTCTTCATTTATGATTTCATAATTGAAATCCATAATTTGAAATGAAATACTTGTTCCCAAACACTACATTAAGGAAATCATTCATCTTACTCATGCATATTTTGCATTCCCGAAAGAAAAAACCATTTTGGTAAAAAAACAATCCGTTATGAGCCAACACTTGATATTAAGCACATAAGGTATTTGTTTCCTTGATAAGCTGGTGTCTTCTTTCTGGAACGCCTGTTGAAATCTATCTGTGGTTTGCTCTGCAAATTTATTGGAATGAATATCCTAATTATGGGGTCGACGGATAGATATTCATCTAAGTTGATTGACATTCACTTAAACGCTGTTCACTGTTCTGGAATTTCGGATGATCTTCTTCTGGGCTGCCTTGTTCATCTGGTACAATTTTTGGTAGATGTTGAAATTAATGGGTTGCTACTAGCTAGGATGGAGTTTTCTCCTCTTTTTTTTTTGTTTTTTTTTCCTTTCCGTTTGAAGAGACAAAGATGTGTTTGTTTTGGTCTATTCTGTGTATGTTTATAATGTTTATCCAGAAAGAACCCTTTTTTTTTCAGTCACGTTACTCAAATAGGGATACCTTTTAGATGAAAATTGGGTTAATCTTCTCGATTATGATTATTCATTTTTTGACCCTCAAGGGCTAATCAAGTTGGGCTGTTTTGAATATGCGAGAGCTTTCATCTCCTCCATTTCAATTCCATTTTCTTTAGACTCCTTAGATCTTGTGAAGTTGCGTCTCTTTCCTTCTTTAACTTTTGAGGAAAAGAATAGACGTATTCTTATGATTATGTTTCTGTAGTTCTGTTAGAAATACAAACTGTTTAAGAGCCTATATGTTAGTACTTGTTAAATAAATGAATATTCATAATATTTATTCCAATTTATATAAATCACGTTTTTGTTCCTTCGTAAAATATCTTCTAATATTTGGGTTTTGACCTTTCAGATTGCACATCATAACAGCTTAGATGTGGATGTTGATCTGGCCTTGGGTTTTGCCTCACACTATGGGAAGATCAACACAATGGAATGTTTAGTAGAAGAAGGTCACGCCATGGCTTTTTTAGGACCTCTAATGAGAGCAGCCGAGAGAGGGTGCTTGCCAGTTGTCCAATGGTTTGTAGGAAGAGGTTGCCAAGACATGGAACTTTGTCTAGCACTCACCGCTGCCACCTCAAGCAGCCAAGTTGAGGTTGCCTCGTACCTTCTTCCTCAAGTGCCGCAGCACGTCCTTACTGCCCTTAGCATCGAAATTCTAAAGGCGGCTGGAGAAAGAAGTGGTGGGTCCCTTGAGGGAGTTGCTTTTCTTCTACGGTCAGACTTCTTAGGAGATCCAGCTGGCACATATGCTGTCGCTAATAGCATTGCTCGGTCAGAGGATGATTCAGTTGCCCCTGAGCTTCGTACATTCCTCCAGAAGAATTGGTCGGAAGATGCATTCACCGAAGGCCTGATACAAGGCCAAGAACATTTTGTGAACATGATAAGGATTTTGAAACGCGGGGAATCTCCTCTTTGCCTCGAGGACCTTCCATCGCCATTGAGAGTGGCGATTGCATACTTGCCGTTGTATAGAGAATGTGTTAAGGCAGGTGGGTGTTTGTTGTCTCAGAAACTGAGAGGTCAACTGGTAGAAGCCGTGAGGAGGCTTGGGGGCGGGTTTATGGGAGATGCAAGCCAATGTGAAGAGCTTTTGGCGGTTTTAGAGCATCAACTTCGACCATTTTTGCCGATCATGTAATCAACAACATGAAAATGAAAATGCAGCCGGAAACAGAAGTTAAGCGGATGGCGATTTTAATTTGGTTATTTTGTTAACATCTCGATAGCATAGGAAAATAATGAGAAGTTAGCGAGGCCATTGAGGGTGGTGGTGAGAGATGAGTATAGTCGTATAGACCCGTCATTCCCTTCCCAATTTGGTCATGTTTGGTAGATGTAATGCAAGCCTTATAAGTTGTAATATGTTGGTTCATTCATGTATAATACTAAGAAAAATGGCATGCTACTTGCATGATGTATTACTACTAGTGGTAGCATGGCCATGAAGCATCAATCATGATTTGAATCATGTATATTTGGATTTTGGAGTAGCTTTTATATTCATAAAAACAAGAGTCTTGTGCCTGCGCCTGCGCATCCGTCCGCCCGTCTTCAACTTGCTTGTGTCTTGCTCCCTCTGTCCTATTAAAATTGTTAGTTTAATCATATGTAAAGAATATTTACAATAAATGGTAATTTTTTGAATTCACAAATAGCTTTCTCAATGTGCTTCTAATGCGCTTAACCCTTTTACACTTATTTGTTTATTTTTTTCACATGAATTGAAATAAGCGAGTTTAGATTGATGTTTTTGATCTAATTAAGTAGTTAAGTAGATCCAATCTGATTTGTTTATTAATAAGTTGGGTTAAGGTCATAATTTAAACGGGAAAAAATTATATAACATTCAATTTCAATTAAACGAGTTGATTTCAGGTTGAGTTAGCTTGTACTTCCTCCGTTCCATTATACTTGCTATATTTGACTTTATACGCAATCCAATATGTTATTTTGATCATTTATATATTGAATTAAAAATTATAAAAAATTATAAAAAATTAATGTTATGAAAGTATACGATTAGACATTCAAACAAGATCCCACTTGACTATATTTTTTCTTATACATTAGTCGCAATATATAAGATAAGCTTGAATGATGAATAGCGTTAATAATAGAAATGTAGCGAGTATTTCATAACGGAGGAAGTATAATCTAAACTAAATCTATTTAATATTTTTCTACTTTTTTCCGTAAATATAATATACACAAGCCATATAGTCGTCATCATCATCATCCCACCCAGTGTATCCCGCACATAGAAAACTATGGACAGGGTCTGGGGAGGGAAGGGCGACGGCAACTCATACCCATGAAGGAGAGCGCGACCAAAAAGGAGTCCCCAGGCTCAAGAAAGACAAAGAGAAACCCCTGCGACGTGTAGATAAAAACGAACAAGATACAAAACATAAAACAATAAAAACTAAAGAGACGGTGCAACAACAACCAAGAAACTAAAAGAAACTAAAACAGCGAGCGAACATGCCCCCCAAAAGGAACTCTAAAAGAAAACACTAGTCTAAAACATGGATAAGACGCCTCCAACTATCCCTATCCCTAGTTAGGTCCATAGAGAGGTTTAACTTATGCAGGTCAACCTTTATTTGCTCAATCCAAGATCTCCTAGGCCTTCCTCGACTCCTTTTACCCTCTACTATGATGCTTTCAGCCCTTCTCACAGGGGCGTCGAAAGACTTCCTCCGCACATGCACAAACCATCTCAATCTATTTTCGCGCATTTTCTTAGAGATGGGGGCAACCCCTAGTTTGTCCCTAAACTCGTGGTTCCTTATCCGGTCCATCAACGTGCGCCCGCACATCCACCTCAGCATGCGCATTTCTGTGACTTCCATCTTATGTTCAATACTCTTCTTCACGGGTCAACATTTTGTCCCATATAACAAAGCAGGTCTGATAGCCACTCGATAGAATTTTCCCTTTAACTTACTTGGGACCTTCCTATCACATAGCACCGCGGTGGCTGCTCGCCACTTGAGCCAACCCGCCTGGATGCGGTGATTTACATCCCCGTCAATCTCTCCATTCCTTTGCATGATCGATTCCAAATACTTGTACTTGGACGTACTTTTAACAACTTCTTTGCCGATGGACACCTCTGGCTCGCCTACCGGTGATGTCCCACTAAAGTCACAGCGCAAATACTCCGTCTTCGTACGGCTAATGCGCAACCCTTTACCTTCTAAAGCTTCCCTCCACTCGTCCAATTTGTTACTAGCCTCATCTTTAGTCTCTGCCACCAGCACAATATCGTCCGCAAATAGCATGCACCATGGGACCGTCTCCCAGATAGATTTTGATATCTCATCCATAATGACCGCAAAAATGAACGGACTTAGGGCCGATCCCTGATGTAGTCCAACATTAACCGGAAAAGGTTCTGTTATCCCTACCGGTGTTTGAATGCTTGTCAAAACTCTGTTATACATATCCCGAATAGCTTCAATGTACACCGGAGAAATACCTTAACATTTAACATTTAACATACATATCCCGAATAGCTACAAGCCATATAGTGAAAGTCTTAAATTGAGGCGAAAAAAAATAAGATTTAAAAATCTTAGGATGCATAACTTTAAAAGTCTAGAATATTTGAGTTTCTATTGACTTACTATTTTCATTTTAGGTTTTTCTCTCGATCTATTATCAATCTGTAACATTTAAGTGTTCAACGAATTTAATTTCCAAATACTAATTTGTTAGTTCAAACTTTATTAGATTATAACCATTTGCACGCTTGACTTATGAATTGATAGTTTAAAATTCACCTCTTGGTACTAAAAGTGATATTTTATTATAATATGTTACTCTCTGTAGCAAATTCAAAGGGAAAAAGAGTATTATGTTTGGAAAGCTATTTTGTTGTTTAGCTTAATTGATGTTATATAAATGAGGAAATCGTGTCAAAAAATACATAATAAAATTTTTTTTTTTCAAAAAAGTACCTAATAAAAAACATTTTGCCAAAAAATACCTAACAAAAAATTTTCTTTTCAAAAGAGTACCAACTAACCGCTGAGGTTAAGTTTTTACGTTATCTTTTTGCCCATCCTTAAAAAGTACTTAATAAAAATTTTCTTTTCAAAAGAGTACCAAGAACACAACATAATCATCTAATACAAAAATAACATAATATATAACTCTAAGAAAATAATCCAAAAAAAGTTCACCCATCATCTGTTAATGCTCATGGAAAAATAAGAGGAGCACAAATTCAATCTTTAATCATTACAATCTTTATTAATAAAGTCATAAAATTGTATTACATGAGGATGAGGATAAAGGCTATACATATACAGGAGAAGGAATGCAAGGACTGAAGAAAACATAACTAAATTATAGTTAGCAACATTCTGTTATGTTAACAGAAGTTGGTTACAAAGACTCTAACTAACTTTTTGTTTCTTCCTATTACTTGCTTCTGTTCTTGATGTCTTAATACACACGGATTGCTGAGCTGGCGTAGTTTGGAGCACATGATCTTCAACACCCCCTCAAACTAGGTGGGACACAAGAGACACCTAGTTTGGACAGAAGTTCTCTGAAGTGAGGAGACGGTAGTGCTTTAGTTAGGATGTCAGCTAATTGTAGATTCGTAGGTAGATATGACAACTCAATGAGACCCTCAAGGACCTTGTCCCTAGTAAAATGACAATCAATTTCGATGTGTTTGGTTCTTTCGTGAAAGACGGGGTTCTTGGCTATGTGTATTGCAGATTGGTTGTCACAATGCAAGGTGACAGGTTGTAGATTTGTGATACCAAGATCAGTGAGGAGGCGGACAAGCCAAGTAATTTCGGCAGAGGCGGAAACCATGGCTCGGCATTCAGCTTCAGAGTTGGACTTGGAAATGGTTGACTGCTTTTTAGACTTCCAGCTTATTGGAGATTGACCCAACATGATGATATACCCCGTGATAGATTTCCTAGTATCAATGCAAGAAGCCCAGTCGGAGTCACAAAATGCTTGGAGGCTAAGTTTGTCAGAACCTTGGAGTATGAGGCCTTGACCAGCAGTACAAGACACATAAGATAAGGTATGCTTAAGAGCAGCCAAATGCAAATCAGTGGGTTTTTGCATGAATGCTAAATGCTAAGTTTGTCACAAATGCTAAATGTTGTATTGAGGTGAGCTTTCAAAGCTGCAATGGTGTCGAGATTGTTACCAGTGACTAGGATATCATCAACATAAACCACCATAATAGTAATGTCAGAATTTGATCTTTTGATGAACAATGAATAGTCATGCTTCGACGGTTGGAAATCTTGTTGTTTAAGAGCATAAACAAGCTTAGCAAACATTGACGAGATGCTTGCTTCAAACCATATATGGACTTATTGAGTTTGCAAACTTTCTTGTCAGTAATATTTAAACCTTCAGGAACTTTCATAAACACTTCCTCATGCAAATCACCATGAAGGAAGGCGTTATTAACATCCAACTGATATATAGGCCATTTATTATGAGCAGCAATAGCAAGCATGCACCTAATGGTTGTCATTTTGATAACGGGAGAAAAGGTTTCGTCAAAGTCAATCCCATACCTTTGGTTATAGCCCTTAGCCACAAGTCTTGCCTTATGTCTCTCTAGAGTACCATCTGCATTTAATTTGGTTTTGTAAACCCATTTGCACCCTATAGCTTTCTTACCTTTGGGAAGGTCAACAAGAGTCCAAGTTTCATTAATGTTTAGGGCTTGAAGCTCTTTGTTCATAGCTTCAACCCAATGAGGGTGTTGTGCAGCCTCATCATAAGACGTGGGGTCAGGATGATGATGATAGTATTGAGAGATATGTTGATGAGATGCAGAAAGGGCGTGGAAAGAAACAAGGTTGCACCAGGGGCAGAAGAGACTGATGGGGAGCTTTGTGGTATGGGAACATTAGTGAGAGGTGCACAACTAGTAGTGGGATGTAAGGAATCTGAAAAAGGGAGTTGAGGTTCAGAATAATGATCAAAGATAAAAGGATCAGATGTGGAAGTCGGAAGGAAAAATTGGTGTAAAGGTGTCGTGGCGTTGGAGGTAGAATAATAATGGTAAGGAAAGTGTTTTTCAAAGAATATAACATCTCTAGAGATAGAGACTGTTTTAGTCTCAAGATTGTAGACTTTGTAGCCCTTTTGTGAGGAGAATAGCCTATAGAAACATGGGGAGTGGCCCTTGGGGCAAATTTGTGTCTCCCTTGTTTGAGGGTGGAGACATATGATAAACAATCAAAAGCTTTGAGAATGGAGTAACTTGGTTGCTGATTATATAATTTGGCATAAGGAGAACAACCATCTAGAGTAGGATAAGGTGTTCTATTAATCAAAAAAGTTGCACATTGGAGGCAATCACCCCAAAAAGAGATAGGAAGTTCGGATTGGAATGAGAGGGCTCTAGCAACTTCAAGGAGATGCCTATGTTTACGTTCTACGACCCCATTTTGTTGGGGAGTGGCAAGGCAACTGATTTGAAGAAAAATACCATGTTGTTTATAGAAAAGAGCAGCAGCACCTTCAGTAAGCTCTTTGGCATTATCACATCTTATGGTCTTAACCTTATTGCCAAATTGGTGTTCTATTGTCTGATACCATGTTAATGCTCATGGAAAAATAAGAGGAGCACAAATTCAATCTTTAATCATTACAATCTTTATTAATAAAGTCATAAAATTGTATTACATGAAGATGAGGATAAAGGCTATATATATACAGGAGAAGGAATGCAAGAACAGAAGCAAACATAACTAAACTATAGTTAACAACATTCTGTTATGTTAACAGAAGTTGGTTACAAAGACTCTAACTAACTTTTTGTTTCTTCCTATTACTTGCTTCTGTTCTTGATGTCTTAATACACACAGATTGCTGAGCTGGCGTAGTTTGGAGCACATGATCTTCAACATCATCCAATACAAACACAATAATAATAATAATAATAATAATAATAATAATAATAATAATAATAATAATAATAATGCTTGAGAGGCTGGTGTGATGTTTGAAGCTGGCCTTTCTCTGTCTGCTTTTATTCCTCTGAATTGTGGTTTCTCAAGTGCTCACTGTTGGAACCTACTGCTGGAGAGCCTGGTATTGTTGGATTGTTGATTGGGGTTGCTGCTTTCTGGTGCTATCCTAGCCTACGGAAATATTGCTGTTGTCCAACTTGTTGATGCACAAAGCTCGTGTTGATTTAATGGAGTTATGATGAGCTGCTGTCCGAATGTTTGATGACTTGTGAGACTTCTAGGCTGCCTTGGTGTTATTGCTATGATGTTGCTGCCCATAATAATGATGTTGCTATGCATTGTCGGATTGTTGGAGTTGCTGCTTGAGACAAATTTATGGGCTACTGTTGGTTTTTTACTTTGTTTGTAAAAGCTTATAGCTTGTATAGCTTTGTTTTTTGATCTGACTATTGTATGTCAGCTTTTAGGCCTCGCGCTCCTCGTATGCACATGAAGAGTGGGACGAGGAAACCCTTCATAGAAGGTGGGCCTCATTTCCACACTGATGCAAATAAGGTTGCTCGAGTTTCCATACCTTGATGTATTATTGGTTTTCTGGTAAATGAAAAAGGTTTTTATTTGCCAAAAAAAAAATAATAAAAAAATAATAATAATAAATAACAATAATAAGAAAAAAGTGTCAAAAATTACCTAATAATTTTTTTTAATAAACAGTCAACTTAACACCAACCGTTACTTCACTTACTTGCTCTAGGTTTTATTGGTTGATGTTCTTATGTTGTGTTCGTATTGGATGATGTGTGAACTTTTTTTATGGATGATATTTTTAGAGTTATATATTATGTTGTGTTTGTATTGGATAATTATGTTGTGTTCTTGGTACTTTTTTGAAAATAAAATTTTTATTAGGTACTTTTTTAAAAATAAAATTTTTATTAGGTACTTTTTAAAAATGAGCAAAAAAGGTTAACGGAAAAGTTAACCCCAGCCGTTAGTTGGTACTCTTTTGAAAAAATAAATTTTTGCTTGGTGTTTTATGGAAATTTTTTTTAGGAAAAATTACCTGGAATAACACAACCTTTTGCTTATTTCCCTACAATAATACTAACTTTTGATAGACCATGAATAATATCAACTTATGGGGGTGTTTCCCTAGAATATACCTAACATGTTAAAAATCAAACTATAGGTGATTATATGACCATAAAAATTAGTAAATTAGTTAATAAACTAAAGTTGGTATTATTCCAGGAAAAAACACCCCAAAGTTGGTATTATTCAAGGTTAATCAAAAATTCGTATTATTATAGGAAAATTAACAAAATGTTATTCACGGTAATGTTTCCTTTTTTTTATTAGGTACTTTTTTGAAAAAAAAAGTTTTTATCAGGTACTTTTTGACACTTTTTCATATAAATGAAAAAAAGTAAAATGTGTGGATACATGGTATAAAAAGATAATTTAGATGAGATTAAAATGATGTTATAGCGTTCAAACTAAATAAAAAAAGTAAAATTAACTATGAGGCAAGCTCAAAGAAATGGAGAGGATCATTTGAATTATGATAAACCCACATATTGTTTATAATATCTTCAAACTTTTTTATAAGTCAAGCGGTTAAGATTAAACAATAATTAGTTTATTTTAACAATTATAGGATATATGTGGGTTTATTTCAAAATGAACAAGAATACATCTTTAGCAAATCAATCAAATGTCGATTTATTGTTAGACAATTTTTCAGGTATTGATAAATGGTAAAAATTTGGGTGAGACCGTCACACTTGTGAGACACGTCTTATTGAGCAGACTCAATTGTATATAATATTTTACCAATTTTACAAACTAAAATGTCAATCTTAAGAGTTAAAAAGACCAATTTGAAGACTTAAAAGAATAATTTCAAAGATTTAAAATTGACATTTTAAATTATGGAATTTGACAATTTCAAAACTTAAAAGTTCAAATTCAATACTTCAGACCAATTTCTAGACTTAAAATTCTCATTTCAACTTTAAAGTAAAATAACTCAAACATGAATGTTGATATTAAAAACTTCGAAATTGACCTTTTAAGTCTTAAAAATGGATTTTTAAGTCTTGAAATTGTCCTTTTAAGTTTTAAAATTAGTATATCAGAATATTCTAAAACGTATTGGACCTAGACTAGTTGCACGGATAAGACGGTCTCACAAGAGAGTTTTTGTTGATAAATTAGACATCTAGGGATAGTCTTCGGGCCAATCATAGCAACAAGTGTTATTCCGACAACAAGCAGTACAGGGCCAATCACAGTCATTGGAGTCAGTGCATGGATATTGACAACCATGTGTTTGATATGGTTGGATTACATATCCTGGTGGTGGCATTACTGCTGGCACTCCAATATCGTATGAGCTTGGTTTCGATGGTGGCGGTGGTGGTTCCGAGGTAACATCCTCTATAGGCGGTGGTTCTGAATCTGGGCTAGGAGATTCGGCGAATGACTCTTCATCTGCTGGTGCTGGTGCTGGTGCCAATGCTGGTTGTGTTGGAGGTGGCGATATGGGTGAAGCTTGCCTACACTGGTGGCCGTGCCCATTAGTATGATGATTAGGGTGCTTTTGTCTTGCTTGTGCTATGAATGGAGAAATAATATTATTAGGCGAAAAAAAAAATGACAAATTTATTGAAGGTCATGTCCGATTCAAAAAGTTAATAATTTTTTAGGTTTAAACACTTAACATTTTAATGTACTATTTTTTGTTCATCTCACTTAATTTGCATAATTTTTATTTGGAAAAATTACCAGGAATAGTACAACCTTTTGTTTATTACCCTACAATATACCAACTTTTGATTAACCATGAATAATACCAACTTATGGGGGTGTTTCCCTAGAATATACCTCACATGTCAAAAATCAAACTATAGGTGATTATATGACCAAAAAAATTTGTAAATTAGTTAATAAATTAAAATTGGTATTATTTTAGGAAAAAACACCCCAAAGTTGGTATTATTCATGGTTAATCAAAAGTTCGTATTATTATAGGAAAATTAACAAAATGTTGTATTATTCACGTTAATTTTTCCATTTTATTTTTGGACAATAATCGACCCATTTTTATTTGGGTGCTTTTAAGTTCATCTCAAAATCAGTATGTATGTGTGTATATTATTATAGGAAAATTAACAAAATGTTGTATTATTCTCGTTATATATATATATATATATATATATATATATATATATATATATATATATATATATATATATTATTATATTTTATATATATATATATATATATATATATATATATATATTTTATATATATATATATATATATATATATATTACATACATACATACATCATACGACATACATACATACATACATACTTTATATGTACATATATATAATACATACATACATATATATATATATATATATATATATATATATATATATATATATATATATATATATATATATATATATATATATATATATATATATATATATATGGGGAGGATCCAATAAGAAGGTGTGAAAATAGGAAGGATAGGAAGGAACTACAGTTGATTGATTAAGATCTAACTTAGAAAACTTTTGTCAAAGCACGATCCATTAGCACATATTTATGAAGAAAGCATCACACATTAATTTAAAAAGCATCCACTTTCAAGTAACTACTGTTTATCGAGAAAGTATCAATAATAATTAAAGCATCACCCTCATCTCGTTCTCCGAACATGTGCAAGATGGGCCATTGATCTAAGATCAATGGATGAAATTCTTCCTATCCTTCCTATTTTCACCCCTTATTTGATCCTAAACCTATATATATATATATATATATATATATTATATATATATATAGGGAGGGATCCAATAAGAAGGGTGCCGGGAAGAATGGAAAGAATATCCGTTGATTGATTAAGATCTAACGGTGTAAAAAACAATTTGTGAACCAGATCAAACATATTTATGAAGAAAGCATCACATTAATTTAAAAGCATCACATTTCAAGTATCATGTTTATTGAAAGTATCCTAATAATTAAGAAAGCATCACACCCTATCCTTCCGTTTTCAAAGCTTCGAAGATGGACCATTGATCTAAGATCCCAATGGATGAAATTCCTTCCTACCCCTTCCTATTTTCACAACCCCTTCTTATTTGATCCTAAACCTATATATATATATATATATATATATATATATATATATATATATATATATTTTATATATATATAATTATATAAAAACATATATAAAACATATATATATATATATATATATAATAATATATATATGTATATATATATATATGTATATATATATATATTATATATATATATATTTATATCTGTATATATATTTATATATTTATATATTATATATGTATTATATATATATATATATATATATATAAATATATATATATATATATATATATATATATATGTATATATTTATTTATATATATATATATATATATATATATATAGTTTGTGGGATAAGGAGAGAATTAACGGAAGATTTTGAAACACCCCGGTGGGTTTGCAAACCAATCCTTCTTGTGTGATTTTCATCTTTGGGAGAAGGAGGCGTCCGGGTTAAAAATGGGGAGGATTGGGGGGCCCGGCTCTCCACCAAAAATCAAGAATTGGTTTCTGATGGAGATGAAACCTTCTTTTCCATGCTCCATCAAAGGGAGAAGGGCTACTTAACGGTTTTTTGAGTTGGGGGGATAAGGATGGCAATTGCCGCCTGCCCGGAGATAAACAAGCCATCCAATTCATGAACCCGGGTCGGAAACTCAAACCTTAAAGGGTGTGGGATAGACAAATTATGGAAGGGGCCCCGGAATAGGCAAGAAGACCGGTCTTACCCCAGAATGAAAAATGAAGGGAAATAAAAGGGGCTTGGGTTTGGGAAACGATAACAAAGCCGCCGGTCCGGGGTTTCAATGTTTGCTTTTAAAAAAAACGGGGACATCTAAAGGAGGACCCCGGCCTAAAGGTCCTTAACAACTACTATTTCCCCGAAACGCCCCTTTTGCTCCCCTCTCCCTAAGACCAAGAATGCAAACAAATGGGAGTTTTTTTGACCTATTGCTTCTTGTTGTTATCCAGATTCATTTTTAGGTACCTTGAGCGGACTTGGAAGGTGGTTGGTGACAAATACCCAACCCGGTTTATCCCCGGAAGGGCCCGAAAATATTTTCCGCAAAAAATTATTAAAAATGGATGGAGAAACAACTTTCGCGAGCATGTGATGGATCTTGGAAAACGATCCACGGGGGTGTTTTTTGGTTTGGAGGATGGGCTTCCCTCCTGGTTGTTCCGGATCAGGGTCTCCTCGGCCCTTCGTTCAGAAAGGATGCCGCAAGCGTTTTTGTAAGAAAGTTCGCAGTCCTTCTCAATTTTTGCCATTGCTATGGTTATTGCCAGCTTTCAGCAAAGAAAACCGGACTTCCTTCCACCCGTTGGGGTAATTCACCCATTTGTTTCTTACACCTCCCAAATTTGGTATTCCCTGGTCCAAACTGATGCAAACTTTCAAAAATTCCGGGGGGTTGGAATATAAAAAGAATGTTATATCTCCGGAAACCGGTAAAAAATATCCTTGGTTCACACATGGAAGGGGGAGTTTCCTTAATCTTCTTGCCAAAAAGGAACCCGGAGATTTGGGCCTTTAGTGGATAAAATTATTGGCAGGATTGGGTACTGGTCTTCTCGGCTGCTTTCCTACGCAGGTCGGATCCAGCTTGTGCGGAGTGTCATAGGGGGCATTCAAAACTTTTGGGCCCAGATCTTCTGTCTTCCGAAAAAACTCATCAAGATGGTGGAAAGTATTTGTAGGTCTTTTATCTGGACTGGGAAAGATGGGATTTCGCGTAAAGCCGCAGTTCCTTGGAGCCAAATGGTGTTACCGTTTATTAAAGGTGGGCTTAACCTTAGAGACATGTACACTTGGAACAAAGCTGCAATTCTCAAGCACTTGTGGAATTTAGCCCGAAGCAAAGAGAACATGTGGGTGAAATGGGTTCACAGCTATTATGTGAAAGATCAACATATTCATGAGATGCGTACCTCAATTCACGCCTCATGGATTTTCAAGAAGATTATCAAGCAACGCGAGACTGTGGAAAAGCTTGGAGGTTGGGACTCCATCATAAAGGGAGGTAACTTCAACATTGGTCATGTCTATAACCACCTTATCGCAGATGCTCCTATACCCCCATGGGGTAACCTGATGATCAAGAATGTAGCTAGCCCAAGTGCAAGGTTCATCATGTGGATTGCTATCCAAAATAAGTTGGCTACCAAAGATCGGATCGAGAAATGGGCCAACCTCACAGATAACACATGCGCCATGTGTAATAGGGCTCCAGAATCAGCTCAACACCTCCTTTTTGAGTGCACGTATGCTAGGGAAGTGAGGTCGAGATTGTTCTCATTCCTTCCTCGATGTCTCGACGCTCCCACATTCCAGGATGAAATTTTGCAGATGAGCAACATGAACAGAAAGAAGACTGATCGGGCAAAGCTTATAGTGGGTATTGGGACGGAGATGATTTATGCGATATGGATGCAGCGCAACAAAACTATTTTTGATAATCACTCCTTAGAGCTGAAGGATGTTATTCGATGTATAGTTTTTAGAATTGCTGGGAGGGTAAACAGTAGGATGTTAGATATGCTTGTATCTAGGTAGTTTTTTGGGGTTGTTTTTGGGTTGGTGCCCTCGTTTTTGGTTGGGTGCTAGCGTTTTTGGTGTGCTCGGGTGGATTTAATTTCTAGCCCGTGCTTGTCTTGTTTTCTTATTTGGTATATAATACAAAATCATTTTGGCAAATATATATATATATATATATATATATATATATATATATATATATATATATATATATATATATATGTATATGTATATATGTATATGAACATAATATAATACATACATATATATATATATATATATATATATATATATATATATATATATATATATATATATATATATATATATATATATATATATATATATATATATATATATATATATATATATATATATATATATATATATATATATATATATATATATATATATATATATATATAATATATATATATATATATATATATATATATATATATATATATATATATATATATATATATTGGTAGTTTTTATATAAAAAGTATTTTCAATAACTTTATCAAAATATTTTTTTAAAAATTGTGGTCCCGATATTTTTATACTAACTTTTAAAAATATTTTTTAAATATTTATAGTCCCCACTTTTTACCATCAAATTTATTATTCAATAAAATAATATATTCACCTTCTAAAACATTCTTAAGTTTATAACGTTTTTAAGAAATCCTTATGTAACAACTAACAAGCTATGAAGACATCATCAACAAAATAAAATGAAGAACAAAAATATGCTTTTGAAGCGCGGAAATGATAAAACTTACGTGAAGCAGCCACAGGTAGGACTAAAAGAAAAGCAAGCTTAAGTGTTAAAGCGCCCTCCATAAATGAAGTATTTATAGTGATATACGTATGGGGAATTGAGGATATTATTGTTATGAAATCAACCAATTAAAAGCTTAAGCTTATGGTTGAGATTCATGGTATGTTTATATTTTCTCTAATTCTTTTCAGTTGTCCCATTTGTTTGGGCACGAATATTAAGAGTGAGATGGGGTCCACCAAAAAGGTGGTAGTTGGGGTATTTTAATTGATTAAATTAATTGTAAATGTGGTAGTTTGGGTATTGTAAGTAGTAACAGTGAGGGTATTTTGGTCATTACTTGTATGAACATGGGGTATTTAAGTAAAAAAATCATTGGCAAAAAAGGAAATGAGACAATTGATATGAATTTTCCAAATAAGAAAATATAACAATTGAAAAGAATTGGAGGGAGTATACTCAAACACGTTATTCACACGAGAGCCCTTTAGACTAGAAGTGTTAGTATAGACCCTTCGTATACCTTGCGCTAAATATTTCATTTTAAATGAAGAGAGGTTGAGATTTTAATCTGTGACTTTTTATCACGCTAGCTCTGATACCATGTTAAAAACCAACTTAGCAAAAAACTTAAGTCGATGGTTGAGATCCCATGATATATTATATACAAATTCTTGTGAGAGACGGTCTCTTTCAGAGAGCATCTCTAATGGGGTCGGTCCATTATATATTTTTTAAAATATTGTAAGTAGGCAGTAAGAATGATGTAAGTATATATTTAAGATATTGAAGGTAGAAAATCATAATGCATAAATATTGTAAGATATTGAATGTAGAAAATCATAATGCATAATTATACAAGTAATAAGGACTAAAATAAGTAAACATAATATTAACCTAAACCGAAATAATTTGAAAATAAAATAATTTTAATATTCTAAATATTAAAAATATTTTAATTTCCTAAAACATAATATTCTGAAATAATATCTTTATTTTATTCTACTTTTTATATTTCTACATTGAAAGTAGGCATTAAGGATACGGTAAATAAGCATTAAGGATGATGTAAGTAGACATTAAGAATACGGTAAGTCGACATTAATCTTCGCTCAAAGAGACGGTCTCTCAAAAAACTAGCCGCATATTATATCTCTAATAATTACTTTTCTCGGGCTAAAAATTTTGAGTTTGATTTTTACTGTTGTTTTCAAAATGGATGAATGAGGATGTTAGTTAGTTATTAATGCACCATGCTTGACACAATTGAGAGTGTGAATTCATGATGCTTTGGCTTTACAAAGTTGAATTAAGTGAGGATGAAGCTTTGACTTTTTAACAAGTTGTAGTTTCCAAATCTAAAACCATGACAAAGCTTTTTGTGGATTTAAAGGTTAATTAATAATATTTAAACCATTAAATCAATAACTTATACCCTAAATTTGTGTGTGCACATTGTACTTATACTTCACTCTAAATATATTATTTGGATATGAATATCATGTAGATATGCCCCTAGCATTTAAGGTTTTTCTAAATTGCTTGTAAAGAGGAAAGGTCATCACTTTCATAGTGGATGCTGAAAAATAATAATGTTATAATGTTAAAAGGAAAAAATAAAGATTTAAGAGGCTATTTCTTGGTTTGCTATTATGAACATCAAATTATTTTATTTTTTTTACAATTAAGAAGAATATATTAACTCCAAAAAAATTACAATATAGGCTATAAAAGGAAAAAAAACAAACAGACTTTAAACTCTTTTATTTATTAATTTCTTTTAAAAATTATGACTTTGTCTGTTTTTTGTTCGCCATGTACAAAATCATTTTAAACATTTATTGAATTTTAACATGTTCTTCTCTTGTTCGCTGATAGTAAAAATGAACAGACCTTTAGCTCGAACACGAAAAACTTATTTTGGAATTACTTGGGAAAAAGCTTCTTTTTAAAACTTTTTATTAAAAAAATTTATTTTTTTAAGTATTCGCAGAGCTTGATCCAATTAGAGGAGGTGGAAGGGCCATAGTAGTGTGTAAAACTGATCCAAATAGAGAAGGTGGACAAGACCGGATCAAGTAAGAAACAAGCCCAAAGTATAGATCCTTTTATCCTAACAGAAATTCTTACTGAGATCGTCTTTTGTAAAGACGGCTCTCAAAAGCCCAGTCCAATTCTAAATATATATTGTTACAACACAAATTCTTGTGAGAGACGGTCTCTTTAAGAGACCATCTCTAATTGAATTGGCCTATTAGGGAAAATATAGAGTAAATGTAGGCAATAAGCTTTAATGGATTGGGCCTGACGGTTTCTCAGGAGACTGGCTGTTGTTACAACTCTAAATATAGATTTGGGGTGGACTTTTGAGAGTCGTCTTTACAAAAGACGGTCTCTCAAGAGAGCACCTGTTAATATGTTATCCTAACTCCCACAAAGTCCTCACGACACAACCAAATTCCCATGAAAGTTGGAACGCTATTTCCTATGTGATCACTCGCTTTTAAAGCTTATGTGATCACTTTTTTGTAAGACTTATGTGATCACTTTAAAGGCCTATATTAAAGCATATATAATCACTTAGAAAAGCTTATGTATTCATTTTTATTAGGAAAATTCTATACGGTAGCTACGTGTTTTATTAAAACGCAAGTAGTAGCATCTTTTAAAGTTTTTTTCAAATGGTAGCTTTAAACTTTTATACATAAATTTTCCGTAGCCATAAACATAAAAAAAAAAAAAAAAAACGTTTATACTCTGTTAACTCCATCTTCTTCCTCAAAGTACTCCTAATTCACTATTCCCCATTTTCTCCCTCCTCCATTTTCACCCGATTGAACTGGAACCTAAAGGTTGAGTATAAACTTCTTCTTCAGAAGCACTTTACCACTACCGTTCAGTCATCCTAGATGAGCAATTGAAGAAACCCCATTATTTCCATTATTATTACAACTAAATTCAGACCCAGCAAAATCCATTACCTTCAGAAGCAACAATACCACCAATTAATTGTTTTGGGTTAGACAAAAATGTTGAAAGATTCTGACTTTGTGAATCAAACCCAGAAGCTTGATCAACAACATTATCATTATCCACACAAAGATAAGACCTAGATTGTAAAAAATGCTTTATCTACAAACTATGGTCTTTAGAATCACCAATAATCCAAGGTAATAAAGCCCCATCTCCATTAGGAAACACTAGATAATACCGGTGCGATGCACGGTTTTATTAATTTTTTGACATAATTGTTTGAACAAAAGATTAAAAATTTATGACCGTTGTTTTAACATTATAAAGGTTTTATAAATAATTGTAAGAAAATAAGAAAGTCAAAAGATATAAGCATTAGTAATAAATACAATGACATCATCATTGAGTTCTAGAGGGAAAAACTTTTTATTGAGAAAGCGACACATAAGTAATTTTAAAAATGATAACATCAACAGTGTTTTGTTTTAGTAATAGTTATAGATAGATAGATAGGAACCCAATAGACGCAACCCAACACCTAATCTTTCCCCTCCAAAACTTGAACCCAGACCTGAACATGGATTAGCTGATACATTATGAATACTTATTACTCTCTGACCCTAGGTGAAGATTGAAAGTTTGTATAATGCGGAATTTGGGTTAAGAATTCTGATTGAATTGATTATTAATGAGTAATACAACCTAATTTATACAAGGACCAGCTAATCTAATTAAGGTAACAAGAATATTACTATAATCCTATACACAATTCTAAGGAAACAAAATAATAAAATATTCTACAAAATATCTTATATTCCAACACTCCCCCTCAAGTTAGGTCGTCGGATCGCAGACACCTAACTTGCATAAAACACTGTTGAACGCTTCTGATGATACTGCCTTTGTAAGAATATCGGCTAGCTGGTCTTTAGATCTGACGAAAGGTAGGCTAATGATATCTTTCTCGAGCTTCTCCTTTATGAAGTGTCTATCAATTTCTACATGCTTCGTACGATCACGCTGAACTGGATTCTCAGAGATACTTATTGCTGCCTTATTATCACAATAGAGTTGGCATGCCTCTTGCGGTTGATACCCTAATTCACTTAACAACTTCCTAATCCAGAGAACTTCTGTGATTCCCTTTGCGATGCCTCTGAATTCAGCCTCAGCACTTGATAGAGCAACGACCTTTTGTTTCTTGCTTTTCCATGTAACTAAGTTTCCTCCCACAAGAGTGAAGTACCCTGATGTGGACTTCCTATCATCTCGATGACCCGCCCAATCGGCATCTATATAAGCCACCAAGTCAAGGTGTTGATTTCTGCTAAATAGGATCCCTCGACTGCAAGTCCCCTTCAAATACCTTAAGAGCCTCATTACCGCCTCCATGTGTTGGACTTGCGGACGATGCATGAATCTACTAACCACACTCACTACATAGGCAATATCTGGTCTAGTGTGTGATAAGTAGATTAACTTCCCAACAAGTCTCCGATACTGGTCCTGGTTTGTCATTTCTGCCCCATCGATAATCTGAAGCCCATGATTGGTGATAATAGACGTCTCAACTGGTTTGCTGTCTATCATACTAGTTTCTACTAGAAGATCAAGAATATACTTCCTTTGATTAATGAAGATCCCTATCTTAGACCTTAACACTTCTATTCCTAGGAAGTATTTCAGATTTTCCAAGTCTTTCATCTCGAATTCCTGGAACAACTGCCTCTTTAGTTCCTCAATCTCCTTTGTATCATTCCCAGTACTGACCATGTCATCCACATAGATGACTAAGCATGTGATCCGGTGATCTTTACGTTTCAGGAACAAGGTGTGGTCAGAATTACTCTGTTTGTAGCCAAACTTCCTCATAGCTGCAGTGAATCTTCCAAACCACGCTCTTGGGGACTGTTTAAGACCATATAGAGCCTTTCGGAGTCTACACCCTTCTCCTTGACGGTACTCATGTGAGAAGCCTGGCGGTGCTTGCATATACACTTCCTCTTCAATTCTCCCAAGTAGAAAGACATTTTTCACATCAAACTGGTGTAAGGGCCAATCTTGGTTTGCTGCAATGGAGAAGAGAACCGGATTGTATCAATCTTGGCAACAGGAGAAAAAGTCTCGGAGTAGTCTACTCCATAAGTCTGGGTATAGCCCTTGGCAACTAGTCGTGCCTTATATCTCTCAATCGTTCCATTTGCATGATATTTCACTGAGAACACCCACTTGCACCCTACCGTTTTCTTTTCGTTAGGCAGAGTGCATTTCTCCCAAGTTTCATTCTTCTTAAGAGCCATGATTTCTTCCTCTATTGCCTTTTTCCATTTTGGATCACGAAGGGCCTCCTTAGTAGATCGTGGAAGAGAACTGGAGTATAAGGAGGCATTGAAGACAACTGCTGATGGGGACAGAGATTCTCTGTCTGTAGATCCAATGGGATATCTGGACCTTTGGGATTCGAACTCCGGATCATATCTCCTAGGAGGTACTCCTCGAGTACTCCTGGGAGGCAATTCATATCTTCTAGGAACATCAACATCTTCACTAGGCAAGTTATTGTTAGTATCATCAATAGGAGATTCAGGGTTTACCTCATCAACAGTGGGATGCTCGGAGACAAGACTGGAACATGGGGATGGAGAACTGTCTGCTTCAGGGACAATATCATCGGTAGTACCTACTTGCTCTTCTGGATCTCGACCATTTGTCAGAGGATGTATAAGCCAGCTTAGATCCTCACTAGTCACACTCTCCCCTTGAGATCTAGGCTGGGTGAAGTAGTAGGAATCCTCAAAAAAGTCACAGTCCAATGTGGTGTAAAGTTTTTTGTGAGAGGGGTCAAAGCAACGATAGCCCTTTTGATGAACACCATACCCAAGAAAAACGCACTTAGTGGCCCGGGGTTCGAACTTAGTCCGGTCTCGTTTGGGGAGGTAAACATAGACAACACACCCAAAGATACGGGGGGAAAGAGAATGGGAAGAAGGAACAGTACAGTGCTTAGCAAGTGTAGCAAGGGGTGTTTTAAAGTGAAGAGATTTAGTAGGGAGCTGGTTAGTGAGATAATTTGCAGTGGCAAGGGCTTCGGGCCAATAGGAGGCTGGAACATGGGACTCAAACATAAGAGCGCGGGACATGTCAAGTAAGGTGCGGTTTTTCCGTTCAGCAACCCTATTTTGCTGTGAGGTGTCCGGGCAGGTTGTTTGATGAATCATACCATGGTCGTGAAAGAAATGACGCATGGCATGGGAAATATATTCACCACCATTATCTGAGCGGAGAATTTTAAGGGGGGTATGAAACTGGGTAAGGATTATGTTATAGAATTTGACAAAGACATCAAAGACCTCCGATTTGTGCTTTAAAAAATAAATCCAACTCATACGAGTGCAATCATCAACAAATAACACAAAATATGATAAGCCATGAGAGTTAATATCAGGAGCAGGACCCCACACATCAGAATGAATCAAAGCAAAAGGTTTATCAGTCTTAGTCAAACTAGTAGAGTACGAATGTTTGTGGCTCTTGGCCAGTACACAAGTTTCACAATCCAAAACAAATTACAACTACCAAAATTTGGAAAAAGACGTTTAAGGTAACTAAGAGATGGGTGACCTAAACGTCGATGCAATTTCCATAATTGCTAAGTAGGAGACCCGCGAGCAAGCATTGTATGACCTTTTTGAATCGTCTCATCCACATAGTACAGTCTACCCCGCTCAGTACCATGTCCAAGAATCGTCCCGGTCCGAGCATCCTGCACAAAACAACCATCAGAAGTCAAAAGCACAGTACGATCAAGCTCCTTGGTTAACTGACTCACAGACAACAATTTATGAGAGAGACTCAGAATTAACAAGCAATTTTTAAGGTGAAGAGACGAGGAGATATTAACGGGGCCAGCTTGATCAACAGCTATCCGTGCCCCATTGGCGGTTTGGACATAGGTTCGGGAGGTGGAATGGAGGGATGAGAAATCAAGTGGGTCATAGGTCATAGTGTCGGTGGCCCCACAGTCAAAAATCCATTGAGAGTTATGATTGTGACTTAGAAGACCAAGATGAGGGATTGAAGTTGGGCTTTTATGTGGGATGGATTGGGCTGGCGGGTTGGGGAGGGTTTTTTGTGGGTTTATTTGTTTTTGTGGGGTTATGTTTAGGGTTAAGGATTTGGGTGGGGTAGTATAAATAGGTAAGAGGGGTAAGTATTTTCTTTCCCCTCCCCCTTTGGTGCCGGCTGTGCTTTCTGTCTCCGCCCTCTTTTCGTGTGTTTCTAGTTCTTTAATGGTGTCCCTCCATTGTTGCTCTTTCATACCTGAGTTCTCAAACGATGATGGGATCTCACCGGTTTGTTCTGCACCTGCAAGATTGGCCTTGCCGCCGGTCCGGCGAGCCGATGCCTTGGTGGCGGCCCTTCTTCTTTGTAGATCATCCCACCAATCGGGGTACCCCACTAGCTTGAAACACTCCTCCTTGCTGTTCCGTGTACCACCGCAGTGGCTACACCGTAGCTTACGTCGATCGTCCCTTTCACGGTGACGGGGAAGGTGTTTGTTTTGCATTGCTAGACCCGACCCAATATCTGAGGGACCCGATCCCAATGATGATACGCCGACCATGATTTTCCGGCGTGAGATTTCCCGGCTAATAATGGCATAGGCCGCCTCTACTGTCGGCAGGAGCTCCATGTGTAACAAGTCCCTCCTTTCTTTGTCCAAGTTTTCATTTATTCCTGTGAGAAATTGGTACAACCTTTGTCTTTGAATGAAGCCATTAAAGGTTGTAATATCAGTTGAACAGGTCATGGGGTTTGGCATCCGTCTGTTAATCTCCTTCCAAAGCATGGTTAGTTTACTGTAGAATGTCTCAATGGTGTCGCTCCCTTGCTTTAAGGTGGCGGCGGCTGAACTCAGATCGTAGATCTGGAGCTCATCTCGACCACCGCCTAATAAGTTTTCGATCCCTTGTCAAAGATCACGAGCAGTTGCGTAGTCTATAAATTGATTAACTATGTCTCCATCTATATTATCAATAATCCATGAGATTACTAATGAGTCTTTTTGGGCCCACTGAGGGTAGTCAGGGTCTGTCGGAAGTAGAGGGTCGGCGGTGATGTGATTGAGCCGCCCTCTACTGTTGATAGCCAGTTGAATTAAACGACACCATTTGGTGTAATTGTGGTACGTCAGTTTTTCAGAAAGTTGGATGGGGGATGTGTTTGTGTTTGTGTTTTCGGTTGGGGTGGGGGTTGGAGTTACTGGTTTGTTGTTGTATTTCTGGAACATCTGGAGCATTGTCTCCATTTGTTCAAGGGTAAACACTTGGTTTGGGTTTTTTTCTTCAGCCATTTCGGCCATTTTTGCAGGTAAGGGTACATGATGAGTTTGATGAACGGTTATCAGAGTTTTCCCAGATCTGAACCGTTCGGCTCTGATACCATGAAAGTTTGTATAATGCGGAATTTGGGTTAAGAATTCTGTTTGAATTGATTATTAATGAGTAATACAACCTAATTTATACAAGGACCAGCTAATCTAATTAAGGTAACAAGAATATTACTATAATCCTATACACAATTCTAAGGAAACAAAATAATAAAATATTCTACAAAATATCTTATATTCCAACAAAGATGGTGGAGCTCCGAACATGGATTATCAATCCCTTCATCATCATCTTCAACATATATTTTTTTGGGATTTTCCTAATTAATTTGAACTAGTTTAATTTTTTTTAATTTGATTTGGTTTCATCATTAATTTTTTTTTCTTGATATTCTTCATCTTTTTGTTTAGAAAATGGAAATTCTGCAATTGATTTCACATCTTCATTGTACATGAAAAAATCAAATAAAATATTTTGAAGAAACTACTACAAAAACTCAAAAATTAACATTGAGATTATTTTGCAGATATAAGAGTGATTCCTAGGGTTTTGTCAACCATATTTGATATTTGGTTATTTTTGTTCTATAATTGATGGAAGTTTGGAAGGAGATTGAATAAAAAAAAGAAAAGGATGAAGATATTGAATAATAAAAGAAAAAGAATTAAAGATGAAGATACATAATGGATGATAACGACAAAATCTAAAAAATAAACTCATAAGGCTACGACACTTAATTAAAGTTTAAACATGTAGCTACCATGTGGAAAAATCTCACAAAGATGCTACCACTTACATTTCAAGAAAACACATAGCTACCATATAGAATTTTCCTTTTTATTATACTATTTAATCACTTTTAAAGTATATAATGATCACTTTTTAAGAATATGTCATCACTTTTAAGGTTTATTTGATCATTTTTAAAGCTTATGGAGATTGTGTTATGTGGTGGTAGTAGTGGTGAACTTGAAAATTAAAAATGATCACATATGCCTTAAAAGTGATCACATATGCATTAAAAGTAATTCCATTGGCCTTAAAAATAATCACATAGGTGTTAAAAGTGATCTCAAAATTTTTTAAAAGTAATCACTTATAATAGTCAAAGTTATCACACTTGCTTTAAAAGTGATCACATAAGCCTAAAAAGTGATCACATATGCTTTAAAAAGTAACAACATAAGCTTTAAAAGTGATCAAATAGTAAATTAAAGCATATGTAATCACTTTTAAACCTTATGAAAATTGTGTTTTGTGGTGGTGGTTTCTGTGGTATCAGAGCCCAATTTAATACTCGATTCAGATATTACATATAGTAGCAACGAGGTTTTGAATCTACAAGTGATTGCAAAAAAAGTGTATGTTTCTCCTTATTGCAACAATGAGAATATGTTTTTGTGATTTACACTAAAATAATATTTATTTTATATGACATATTTCGTTGAGATTTTGTTAATGTATTTTCTTTTTTACTTTATACTCCCTCCTATTCAAAATAATTGTCCACTTTAGATTGGACACGGATTTTAAAAAATGGTAGTTGGAGTATTTTAAGTGATTATAATAATTGTAAAGGTGGTAGTTCGGGTATTTAAGTGATTATAATAAATGAAAATGTGGTAAGTGAGGTATTTTAAATAATATGAGTTAGGGTAGTTGGGGGTATTTAGGTAAAAAATCTTTGCCAAAAATAGAAAGCGTACAATTAGAGTGACTTGACTAACTAAGAATAGTGGACAATAATTTTGAATAGGAAAGACTATATCTGGTTTTTCTTTGTTTTCTTAGCCTCATTTTCTCTCATAGGTTTTCTCCTTTTTCAATCTTTTGAAGGTTTCAATAAAGGCGTCATCTTTATGAGCCTTATATTGTCCAATTTCGCAAATCATTCTACCAAATATGTAGAGGTATTCATTCGAGTGATCGGGTCGATTTCGGACTGGTGTCATTCAGCAGAGCCGTTCCTGGCATATTGTGGGCCCTAGGCAAAATAAAATATGGGCCCTTCTTATATATTTCTAAACCATAATTTTATCAAAATGAAAATTTAGAAAATATATATACATATATATATTCATAAAATATGACATATCGTCTTCAAATTTGAACTTTCAGATCTTTTCTTGCTATATTTAACTCCACCTTAATCTTAATTGAATAAATTTCAGAAAATAAAAAACATCAACGTAAAAAAAAGTAGGAAAAACATATATTTAAAAAATCAAAAAATAGGAAAAAGGAGAAATAAATTACCAGATTATTTGCTTGATTGCTTCAATTGTTTAATCCCCACATAATTGCTCTATATAGATTTAAAATCCATTTATACCGTTGCTATGTAAATTGATAGATGTAATATTTTTTGGGGAAAATTTTCCATCTATGTTTAATTGGGAAATTAGATTCATCATTAGCAAATTGCAGGTGATGACCGTGAATTGGACTAAAATGAAAGAATAGAGAAGACAAAGGGAGATAGAAAACGTATGGGTTGAAAATTACTACTCTATTAGCACTTAGCCACTTACTACTCTAGTAGTACTCATAGCAGTAGGGTAGTACTTATTAGTCTATTATTTCTATAGCCTTTAGGATTTTTTATTTTTTAAATTACAAATATTATAGTTTAAATTTTTATTTAAATTACCATTATGACTTTTATGATTTTGGGCCCCTATATTTAATGGGCCTTAGGCATTTGCACTTCCAAACAACCCTCAAAACCGGGCCTGCCGTGTCATTCGGTTCAGTTGTTTTTCGGATCAGTTTTTTTCGGATGCATTCTGACGAGTCACGCTCGGAGTGGGTCAATTAGTCACGGTTCGGTTGAAGATCGGTTATTCGAGCTGTCGGGTTAGCATCAGTTCGGTGTCAGTTGAAGTTCGTGTCGAGATTCAATCGGTCTCGGGTTGTCATCGGTTAATAATTGGTTCGGTTTTACCGGGTACAGATCGAGTTCGGGTATTTTTTTCAAGTAGAATTGGACTACGAATTACTAATTACTATCGATCGAGTCAGTATCAGATTAAGTTGTTAGTCATTTTTTTATTGATGATAAGGTTTCCTCTACTTAAAGCAAAATAAATAGTTTAAAATACAAATCAATTAGTGATCATTATTACATTGTTACTTTTATTTGTTTGATCGAAAATTAAATATATGAAACCATGTATTTTTAAAATTTATTTTATTAAAATATTTATTAAAAATTTATCACTTTATTAGAATAAATAATAAGATGATTGATTATGAGTCGATCATACTTCTATGTTAAAAACTTGTTCAGGTATACACAAGTTCGATCTAAACTCCTTCGGGTTAAGTCGATTTTAGCCGAATCAAGTTCGGTTTCGAGCATGATTCGGATCGGATATGACTCGGGTCGGTCATTATTAGGTTCGGGTAATCTCGGTTAACGATTATGTGTCGGTTTAAAAAATCGGTTACAACTCGGGTTCAGTTTTCCCATTTTCGGTTGTCAATCGGTTCGGATATAACTTCAGGTCGGATAATGACAGTTCGATAAACCTAAAAAAGGAACACATTTTCGGGTCGGTTTACTTTCGGTTTCGGTTCGGATTTTCGAGTCGGGTCAGTTTTGAACAGCTCTACAAATATGAAAGGAAGTAAAAAAATCATGTTCATTTGTTTCTGGGTGTCGAAAATTATAGTTTTAATTAAAGTTGATTTTTTTTTTTTCAAATCAAATAATAAAAGAAAAGATGTAATCTTGGACGTACCTTTAATCAATTAATGCTAATACATGGAAAACTTGAAAACATTATCAAATATTCAAAAGAAAGTTAAGAAAACATGTAAAGAGTAGAGAACCGTTCTTTTAAGTTCTTCCACCTTACTGTAACGGATAGTTTCAAAAGTTATTCCACTTTAGAATACTTTCTATTTTTGGAAAGTTTTCATCCCACTTTTACTTCTTAAAATCTCATTTTCCTTATTTCACACTACTATTTAATTATTTTCTCTCTCATACTTCCAATACAATCATTACTTCACACTATTATTTGATTATTTTTTCTCTCATACTTCCAATACAATCATTATTTCACACTACTATTTAATTAAAATAATACCTACTATAATCCAAAGATTCTATCTACTTTAATATTTGTGAAAAACCCAAAGTGGAAGAACAAATAAAATCGGAAGGAGTATTGTTTTTGCCCTAAAAATTTGATAATGTATTTGTATGGAGCAAAATATAAGGTACCTTGGAAGATTATCTAGAAAAATCTATTATAAGTAAAAAAATTATAGATGACGTATAAGAGTTATCTTAAAAAATGTAAATAAAAGGAACTATAAAAAGTTGGCAAGTATGGCAACACATGCACCCACCAACCAAGTTTATAAATGCAATTTGAAATGCTTGTAAAAAATGACATGACCTGATGAGCATAAACATAAAAAAAATTACGAAAAAAATGTTAAAATGAAGAAATATAAGAATTTATGAGGACAATTAATGACATGAGCATTAATCGAAGAATATGGAGGGATTAAAAAAAAGAAAAAGAGAGTTGAGAAATTATGATGTATGCATGAATGGAATATGAAAGTTGGTAACATGAGCACTAACAAGAGAAAATTAACAGAAAAATAGAAAAATAAAGGAAAAATATAGAGCAATTTGTGAAGAAAAATATAAAAGAAGCAAAATATTAGAGATACCGAAAAATAAAACTCGAAAAATGAATTTTGGAGAATGGTGGGTAACATGACTACCAATGACAACAACAAAAAGTTGAAACTGAAAAAATGAGGAAAAGCTTTTGTTAACAAGGCTACCAACAAGAAGACGATATTTTTAAACTAGTGTATGCCGGTGACATGGGTGTCAAAGACAAAAAAGCCAAGCGAGAAGATCGATAAGTGTTGGTGACATGTACATCAGCAAACTCAAGATTTTGCGTACAAGATTTTTCAAATTAGGGGTAGTGTTAGAAGATAATCTAGTAAATGATATTCAAAGCAAAAAATTGTACTCCCTCCTATTCTTCATACTAGTCCCATTTACTTTTTGGTTACTATTCACTAATCACTCTTAATTTGTATTTTGCTCTTAATCTATAAGCTAAAATATAGTCATATGGGATCTTATTTTATTCGTCTTAATACAAAGATTATTAATATCAAATTTTTATAACTTTTAATTATATACAATTAAAGATATTAAATATTAAAGTGTTATCTCGACATGTGTGAAAAAGATAAATAAGACAAGTAGAGAGAATAGGAGGGAGTAGATAAAGTAAGAGTTATCTAGAGAAATGTAGATGAACGGAACTGAAAAATGGCAACACCGTACCGATCAAGGATGTTTATAAATACAATTTGAAATGCTCGTAAAGAGGTGTGCTCACGAAAAAGTGAGGATGTGAGTGTACACCAAAAATAAGATATTAGTGAGTCATAAGCTCACAAAATTAGAGTGTCGTTATTATGTACAGGTGAGAAATAAGTGTCAATAAATATATTATTATAAGTTGCTAATTAATAATTATTAAAGCCCTTATATCCGAGGCCTAGTCAAATATTTCCTTCGTTCCAATATAGTCGCAACATATGAAAAATAAGCACTATTCACTTATCTCCCTTAATTTGTGATTAATAAGTAATCTATAAGTTAAAACATAGTCAAGTGAGATCTTGTTTGATTCGTCTCGACGTAAAGATTATTAATATCAAATTTTTATAATTTTATATTATACATAATTTTAGATATTAAAGATAGAATTAGTGCATTAAACTGCGTGAAAAAGACAAATATTGCTAGAATTTTGGAACGAAGGTAGTATAATGCTAAATGACAAGAATGTACGTAGATCGTATAAAGTGGGATCTCAACTAATAAACATTTTTATTATTTTATTATTTTCATTTCATTTAATATTAATGAGGAATCTTGAATTGAATTGATACGATCAATTTGAAAAAAAGATATTGTAGATTGAGATCATCAATTTCAGTTGATTACCTACTTGAGCTAAACTGATTTAAATTTTCAACCATGATCTTCAAAATATTATTCCCTCAACATACATTATTTTATTACATTATACATAATTTTATTTAACAATCAGATTCTTTCTCAAAAAGAACACAATAAGAAAAAAAAATAGAAGAGATATATTTTGTATGATCTCCATGTGATTTCATCATCATCATCAATCCAATATCCCGCTCGAAAACAGGGTCTGGGTGAGGAAATGCGACGTATAATCCATACTCGTACTCCCTTGAGAGGAATACTAGAGAAAATCGATCAATTTTACCTCCGGAAGATGAGAGTCTTGCATAGAAAGGAATTGATCTCCACATAGGTAAAAAAGCTAAAAAAAGAATAAGGTTGATCCAAAATTAAAGAACAACAAAAGCTAAAAAAATTAAAGATTCGGATAGCATAAAAGACCCGATAGGTAAAAAAGAATAAGGGGTAGATCTCCACATGAAGCATAGTCAAAGAAAATTGTCTTCTTTGGAGGCAAACTAAAAAATGTGATAAGTCTGATGGCGCACTACAATATAATTTGCTTTTAGTGGGATATATTTAGCGATATTAATTTAAATGTCGCAATTTTAGGATTCTAATAGTATGTATAGAGGATTTAGTGGCATTTATTGACCCTTTAGCAGTCTAATAATAAATCACACTAAAACTTTTTGCGACATAGGATCTACACATTTTTCACAAATGTCACTATAGGCTATAATAACAATTACATATCCCACCAAAGACCAATTAAAGTGTCACTAAATCACTTTGCAGTGGAACTTAAAATAAAAATCAATAGTTATTACACTAAAAATATGAATCAGTGACATTTTTTTTTAATGACACTAAATACAATGTCGCAAAAAGTTAAATTTGTTGTAGAGGCGTATGACATACTTTTTCATCACGGAGCACCATGTACATTTCTTGTTCATTTGGATTGTTTGAACTATTCTTCCAAAGGTAAACCACCCTCACCCTTAACACCCACAGTATGCTTTACTATATCTCGGGTGAAATTATATTCTTTCTCCATGATTGTGAAAAAGTATCATATCATATCATATAATATAATAATATACTAATTCATAAGCATTTTGTGTTATGTGTCACTATTACAATGCATTTTACAAATATGTTGTGTCAAGTGTCCCACTTACAATGCAATATTTAATGAAATGCAAATTATCAATGAATGGTTTTATTTGATGTGTTTGTGATTGTAATTTAATAATTTGGTAATGACATAAACTCCACAAAATGCATACTAATATTAATATATGAATATTAATCTAACCCACAAATTCATGTTATTAGACTAATTAATGTAAGATAATTATTTTTAAACACCTCAATTCATATACCAAATGCAATGCACTATAAAGTGAAAGTTTACTATAGAAGGCGACAAGTTTGAGAAATAAAGTTAAGAGTAATACATTAGAAATAATTTATGCAATCTTATCTTATCTTATACTCCTTCCTATTCACCAAGAATGGGACATTTGTTTTTTAACACTATCGATTATCGAATGCACTTATTTAATGCTTAATGTCTCTTATTATACATAACGAAATATTATAAAAAATGAATATCAATAATCTTTGCCTTGAGACGAGTGAAACAAGATCCCACTTGACTATGTTCTAATTTATAGATTAAGATTAAAATATAAATTAAGAGTAATAAGTGAATAGTGTCAAAAAACAAATGTCCCATTCTCTATGAATAAGAGGGAGTATATTATAAATTATCAACAAAAGAGACATCAAAGATACCCATAGTATGTAATATACAAATAAAACACACATATAACAACATTATATGGTATGATTGAAGATTTTTCAATTACTGCTACATTCAATTGTCATCGAGAACACACGAGTTCACCAATTTCAGTATACCGTCGTCATTATTCTCATCATACCCAGTGTATCTCGGTCATAGCAACTATGAGTAGGGTATAGGGGGAAGGAAGACGGCAACTCATACCCATAAAGGAGAGTGTGGTCAAAGAGAACCTCGACAATTTTGGTATACCTCTCCGAGATTTAATTCTAGCATCTAATTTAAGAAGGAATATCTAATCATAAAATCTTTTCAAGTGTATTACTATGAAAACACCATAAGCACATTATGTATTATGATTACACCTAGTATAAAATTGCTAATGCTTAAGCCTTAATTGATAATTATCATGCATATTCAAGAAGCGGTAAAAGGTTCTATATGAGGATTTTGCTAAATTTTGTCAAAGTCCAACCTGTTATAAAGTTAAACAATCTATAAAGAATAAAAGTGAACCTCAATTGTGCATTGCACGGGTATAATCCTAGTAGTTAGATAATTTGCAATTAGTATGATGTGTCTCAACTAGGGGTGTTCAAAAATACCCAGCCTACCCGACCCGGCCCGATGACCCGCCGACCCGCCTCATAAATGGCGGGTCAAAAAGTAAAAAATTTGAAAATTTTGGGTCGTGTCATGGGCCGATTTTCAAAAGATCCGGGTACCCGTTAATGACCCGCTTAGTTACTATATATACTTTCTTTTAGGGTTTCTGATTTCTCTATCACTAATACTCAAAAATCCAAAACAAACCTAAATACTAATCCTACCCTGCAGCGCCCTTTCCTTCCAAACTCCATTGTTGAGTGAAGAGAGGAGCTTTGGAAGTAAGAAGAAGTTTTATTCTCTGTTTTTCCGCTGCTTTTCCTTCCTTGTGTGATGTAGACTCCCTGACCTAAACTTCAAACACTTCAGCACTAAATTTTCAAACACTTCAGCACCAAATTTTGTTGAAACCCTTCCTTGTGTGATGTAGACTCCATTCTCGGTTTTTGTTCAAACACTTCAGCACCAAATTTTCAAAGCAGGCACATTTTTTGATTTTATCTCAGTATCGTGTTTTTGTATTTTTTTTATTTCAGTTTTTATGTTTTTGTTTTTGATTTTGTTTTTTTCATATTCTTTTATGTTGATAATTTAGTTCGTTTTTGTTCATCATTTATGTAGATTTTGTTTTTGAAGATTATATTAATGTACTTTTATCATTTAGTTTTTGATGAAGCTTGTTATATTTTTCAATTTTAGAATAAAAACTATAATTAAATATGTTAAAATAATCACAAAATAAAAAAGGTACCTGAATTTCGGGTACCCGCATTAAATGGGCCGAGACACGGGCCGTTAAAAAAGGTACCCGGCTTTTCGGGTACCCGCTAATGAATACCCCTAGTCTCAACCCCTTTTATATTAATATAAGAATTCAGTATATTAGAATATATTCAGTATAATGTTAAAAAGCTACTGAATTTTGAAGTATATGATATTTAATTTAGGCTAAAGAATATTTATTTATTACATATATAATTAATTTAATGATTTGATATTGTAGTAACAAAAAGATGCAATAATTGATTATAATAACAAAAGAATTGTATGTTACAATTATTTTGTCAGTTGTGTTGCCAATAAAAAAACAAAAGAATAAAATCACTATATTTTTAAGCCTTACAATTTGAATTTGAACAAATTAAATTATTATTTCTACTATTATATTCAATAAACTATACAATTCTTGGAGGTATGATATGATAAATGAATTGTTTCATCAAGATTTTGTTAACGCAATACTTGCTATACCCCTGTCACGATGGAGCAATTCTGCTATTCTGTTTTGGGGGCGTAACAAGAATGGGGTCTACTCAGTAAGGTCGGGATATTGGTTAGGAATGCTTGGTGATTATACAAGCAGGCAGATGAACTCTTCTTTGGTAGAGAGGAAGCTGTGGAACCGTGTTTGGAGCTTAAAAGGACCCCCGAAATTAAAACACTTCTTGTGGCGTGCTAGCAAAAACACACGCTTCCGGTGAATGATGTGCGGTTCAAGAGACACATGGCAGATTCCCCTCTATGTTCGAGATGTAATGTGTCCAGTGAGACGATATGCCATGCTTTGCTTGATTGGCAACATTCGAGTTGGATGTGGAACACACGCATGTATGCAAATATTCTCACAGCAGCTCCCAGGTTCTCTTTTGGGGACTGTGATCATGAAGCTTTGGTGGTTATTTGTGCTTCTTTATGGGCATGTTGGTTTGGGAGGAATAAACTCATTATGGAGAACAAACCTAGTGATTTTGTGCACATGTCAACATCCTTTGTGAAAATCATCCATGATTACAGCATTTATACAACGGAGGTTACTGATTTTCGTGCTCATGCTATCTCTATCCCAAGGAGTTGGCGTCTTCCTGATCACGGCTAGATCAAAGCCAATTTTGATGCTTTTGTTAGGGGTGATTGTACAAGGGGACTTGGTGCTGTTTTCAGGAACCATGAAGGGAGTTTAATGGTTGCGACTGTCAGGAGGATGAAGTCCAATATGGATATAGAAGAATCGGAATTAGCTGATGCATGTTTTGCTTTGGAGATCGCTCATAGGATGGTGTTTGATCATCGCATTCTAGAAGGTGATGCACAAACTGTCATCAACACCATCAAGAGGAAGGAGAGTGGGCTACCCCTGATTTATTCCTTGTATGAATCGTTGCATGTTCTAAGTTCTTATTTTGTTAGTTTTTCCTTTAACGATGTGCGTAGAAGTGGGAATACCGTCGCCCATATGGTTGCTAGGTGGGACACGGTTATTTCTCACGAGAAGATTTGTATAGAACCTTTTCCATCAAGCCTTAGGGCATTGGTTGATCTTGATCTGATATAAGCTACTGGTTTACCTAAAAAAAACTATACAATCAACTGTAATTACGTCAATAAAAAGGAAAGAGTCAACAGTAATTACAATCAACTGTAATTACGTTAACAAATAGTATAATCAACTTTGTTTTTCATAAAACTAGCAATAGAATAAAATTAGTATATTTGATTACGCAATAAATAACACAATGACCACGTAATTACGTCAATAAAAAGAAAAGAATCAAGTTAGTTTTTTATGTCTTAAATGTTGATTTTGAACAGAAGACTATTCTTTTTACTACTATTGCCAGTTTTCCAGAAATAGCGAGTAACTAGGATAACATAGCAAATTCCACTTATTCGGTCAATTTTGTTTCTAAAAGAAGATGCCACGTCAGCACAGTAATTGGGCAGGAAAAAATTATTGAGAGCTTGATACTTGACATTAGGTGGTGTTTGCTATAGTATTGGATATAGATGATGAATAAAATTGTTGATCGTAAACTTTTTTATGTTATCCTAATGACACGCCTTGTAAAAAAGAAAATGTAAAAGCAAGAAATGACGATGGCATGGGTTGGACTTGTATTACGTTGTTATTCCTACTATTTCCTAGGTTTTGTGATTAACTTTGTTGGATTTTTAGATGTATTCGCCTATTTATGATGGTTTAATGTTATTTAATGTAGTGTTAAATTGTTTATGACACTTTCTTGCACGATTTTTTGATGATTCTATGAGCTGGATAAATAGCATGACACTTGCTTGGGTCATAGAAGAGAAAAGGCTAACCCTAGAAGGTGCGTCAATCCTCTCTCAGTAGCCATTTCTAGATGATCTTGCATATGATATTAGTGTTCTTGAATTATGTCCATACCACTACTTTAGAGGACTAGAAGTCTGAAAATTATGTAGAAACCCCTTTATATAAGGCCAGTAGGTAATGTTTTTGAATGTTCTTTAAATTCATACTTGATTGAAAGTTTTGTGAATGTTTCGTATGTGGTCATAACAAGAGCTTAAGCCTTAAGGGCAAGAAATACATGACTTCAATTTAAGGTAACTTACTCTATATCATCATAATCAATAAAATGGAGGGGTTTAGGAGAGGCTCTCAAAAATATGGGGAAAACAAAGGCAGTCGGGCCAAATAACATCCCGATTGAGGTGTGGAGGGGTTTTGGAGAAGATGACATTCGTTGGCTGACTAACCTCTTTAATATTATCCTGAGGACACATAAGATGTCAGAAGAATGGAGGAGCAGCACACTAATACCTCTTTTTAAAAACAAAGGTGATGCGCATTGCGGGAACTATAGAGGTATCAAACTTTTAAGTCACACAATGAAACTGTGGGAAAGAGTGATAGAGAGAAGCATTAGATAGGAAACGGTGATTAGAGAGAACCAATTTGGCTTTATGCTAGGAAGATCAACCATTGAGGCGATTCATGTTTTGAGGAGACTGATGGAAAAATATAAGGAGTAAAAGAAGGATCTGCACATGGTGTTCATTGACTTGGAAAACGCGTATGACAGCATACCACGACGCGTCATCTGAGATAGCCTCAAGGCTAAAGGTATTTCTTCAATGTACATTAAGGCTATACGTGATATGTATGACAGAGTTTCGACGAACATTCAACCACCGGTGAGCATAACAGAATATTTTCCGGTTAAAGTTAGACTACATCAAGGATCAGATCTAAGCCCTTTCATTTTTACTGTCGTTATGGAAGAGATTTCTAAATCTATTTGGGAGACGGTACTGTGGTGCATGCTATTCGTTGATGATAACGTGCTGGTAGTAGAAACTAAAGAGGAGCTTAGTAACAAATTGGATGAGTGGAGGGAAGCTTTAGAAGATAAAAGGTTGCGCATTAGTCGTACGAAGATCAAGTATTTGCGATGTGACTTTAGTGGGACATCACCGATAGGTGAACTAGAGGTGTCCATTGGGGAAGCAGTTGTTAAAAGTACGATCAAGTACAAGTATTTGGGTTCGATCATCCAAATGGATGGAGAGATTGATGGAGATGTAAATCATCTTATACAGGTCGATTGGCTCAGGTGGCGAGCAGCCACCGCGATGATATGTGATAGGAAATTCCCAAACAGGTTAAAAGAAAAATTTTACCGGGTGGCAATCATACATGCTTTGCTATATGGGACCGAATGTTGGCCTGTAAAGAAGATTTTTGAACCTAAGATGGAAGTTATAGAAATGCGTATAAGGTGGATGTGTGGGCACACAATGATGGATCGAATTAGGAACCAAGAATTTAGGGACAAACTAGGGGTAGCCCCTATTTCTTCTAAAATGCGCGAAAATAGATTGAAATAGTTTGGACATGTGCAGAGAAAGACTTTCGATGCCCCTATGAGGAGGGTAGAAAGCATTATAGTAGAAGGTAGGCGGTCGAGGAAGACCCAAGAGAACTTGGAATGAGCAAATAAAAGCTGACTTGCATGAGTTAAACCTCTCTAAGGTATTCCTTTGGTCGTGCTCTCCTTTATGGGTATGAGTTGGCGCCATCCTTCCCTCCTAAGACCCTGTCCATAGGTATTCCATGAGCGAGATTAACTGGGTAGGATGATGATGATGACATTTCACTAAACTAGCTAATCATTATCCATAATTCTGTGTTTACCTTAGGAACTTCCTCTCTTATTGATGTGTTAGCCCAAATCCCTAATATTTAGTTACTTATTTATTCATTGGTTCATAGTTTGTGCTATGCAATCACATAATCAAAACTCAGCCAAAAGTTCAAACCGAATACTTGGAGATTTGATCCCTTGTTTGTCACTAATGCCAGTCAGTGTTAGGTGGTTGTTAAGTTGTTGTAAATATTATTTTGATAGGAAAGACATAAAGAGACTTACAATAACCTAGAATTTAAATATCATATGTGGCAGATGTGTGATGTGTATAAACTGCGTATAATCGTGATGTATATACCCGATTAGATAGTGGATATAGATAATTGTGCATACATACTAGTTAGTTATTGTATGGGGGAGAGGATGCATGCACCCATCCATGAATCATCCCTAATCCCTTAAAAAACTATTACATATTTAAAATTTAGCTTTAAATTTTTTGTGATATGATGAAAATTCCCTTATATGAACATAAGTGAAAATTTGTACACTGAAAAGATAACATTCCTTCATTCTGCTATGTAAACTGTACATTTCTTATCGTTAAAGCAAGTGTCAATAATCTTAACAATGACGTTAACTTTGAATATTTAATTGAACATGTTGTGTCTTGTACTTTAGAGAGAGTCGATAAAGATGTGTCGTACATGGGTTGTTTAAGGTTTGGAACGTTTGATGTTCGTTGCTTGATTGAGGCAACAAAGAACTTGAGGTTAGAAGCTCCGCTCGACCAACCTGGGAGCTGCTCGACCGGTCAAGCAAGAGTGGTGGGGTTGAGCAACAAACTAGAAAGCAATCAGTCGCTATTCTAAAAGTTGGCTCGATTGAGCAAGGGGTGGCTCGACCAAGTCAGAGTCGAGCAGCCTCCTTGTATCCTATTTTGTGCAGTTTATGTTTTGTATGAAGCATTAAGAGGGTAGTTTAATTGCTTGTTTACAGTCTTACTTTATTATCCTACTTATTGTGATGTTTAATTGGGGAGTTTATTGTGATTTATGGTGATAAATGTGTGACTCTATGAATGACACTCATCTTCTACTATAAAAGGGAGTATCATTCATAGGGAAAAGACCACCACAAACACATATCTTGTTGAGAGGGCTTTAGCATTGTAAGAAACTTGAGAGCGTTCAAATTTTGCTTTAGTATTTGTGATCTTGAGAGAGTGTTTTCAAGATAAGGAGAGTTTATTATACTTGTATTGTTGAATAATTTATAATAAACAACATTTCAGGAGGAAGTATCCAAGATTCCTCAATAAACACTTGTGTTCATCTTTGCGTTTTATTTTCATTTTGTTTTTCGTTGTTAAACCTCGTAGAGGCGTTTATTTCACTTATATTTTAAAAATTTATTCAATGAATAAGTGGTTGACATTAATATAGAGAAAACATAATAAAAATAGTAGATACATTTGATATTTGTTAAGTCTCAGTCATATTGAATTATTTATATTTTTGAGCAATGGTCTACTACTTTAATTTAATTACATTGATACAAGATTCCCTAGTAGACTAAAGGGTAAATTTTATCGCGTTGCGATTAGGCCGGCTTTGCTGTACGAGACATAATGTTTGCCTGTAAAGAAGGTTTTCGAACAGAGGATGGATGTAACAGAGATGCGCATGCTGAGATGGGTGTGTAGTAAGACTATGATGGACAGGATAAGAAATCAGGAGTTTAGAGAGAAGTTAGGGGTTGCACCTCTCTCTGCAAAGATGCGGGAGAATAGGCTGAGATGGTTTAAGCATGTGCAGAGAAGCACCCTTAACGCCCCAGTAAGAAGGATCGAGCGCATCATAGTGGAGGGCAATAGAAGCCGAGGTAGACCTAGGAGGACGTGGGAGGAGCAGATTAAAAACGACGTGCACGAACTTCACCTCTCTAAGGACCTGACCAGGGATAGGGCCATATGGCGGCGCCTTATCCACGTCCTAGATTACTAGACTTGTTTGTTACTGTTCTTTGCATTTCGTCATCGCTCTTTACCACCTCTCTTACCTGTATCATTTTCTTAGTTATTTGTATGTATCCTTTAGTTGTGTAAGTCACCTAATATGTTTGCGGTTAGTTGATTCCTATACTTGGTTAACGTGGGTGTAAGATGCAGGGTTTCGGATATTTGCAGGTTCCTATCTTTGAAGACCCTTCTTGAGCCGAAGGACTCTTTTGATTGCCCTCTCCTTATGGGTATGAGATGCCGTCGATCTTCCTTCCCCAGACCCTGACCATAGATTTATCTATGTGCGGGAACACTGGGTATGATGATGATGATGATGATACAATTTAACATTATTTTAAGTACATCCACACAATTCAATCTCACTCAACAATTATTATCAAATATCTACGTGATCCTTGAAAAAGCTCAATTTTCTCTTTGATGCTAATTCAAAGTGACATAATGATATTTACCTTGTAGGAAAGTAGAAGAATTGACATATATTATCAAATATCTCAGAATTTTTTTGAGGCATTATGCATATTCAGTTTATTTTCTTTGACTGCTTTTATATAATTACATTGTAAAGGCTCATTAGTGATTTAATACAAACCAAATATTCAAAACACAAAACCCTTGTCTTAACTATATTTTCCGCATTATTATTTTCTTCATACCTAAAAAAAAAGTTTTCACAAATTCTCACTTGAGACCGTCTATACAATAGACGTCTCAAGTTTTAGGTTGACCCAATTTATACATTTAAAAAAAAACTAATTTGTGGTTTTGTAAGTTAAAAGGAGATATGAGCTGGGCGTTTGAGAGAACAAAAGATCTGAAAAGTTTTAACATTGTTTTAGATTTTCCATACTAAAATACATCTAAATAGTCCTTTGAAATTTAAATTCTCAATGGCTTAAAGTTGATTACTTCTATAATTTGAACATTTTGGAAATTGAAAAGAATTGACTTTGAAGTTTCTAAGAACATTGTACCCTAAAAATAGGTGTTGACCAAATCTAGTGAAGCCAACCCTTTTCCATGTATAGAAGCAAAGGAAATACATTATATATTTATTTAAGTAATGCATAGATCCCACAAAAGGAGAGGAGAAGGTAAGGCATCTTCCCCTTTATTTTCCAAGTTTAGAAGAAACCAAGACATGTTGCATCTTAATTATAATCTCCACTTGCTTTTTTAAGCCCATTTTGCACGAGATTCTTATTCATAGCGTCGTGTTCGATGTACTCCTTTTTATGTATTTTATTTACTATTTCTAGCGTCAACGCGGCCCATCTTTTCTTACCGCTACAACTTTCAATTACCGGACCAGCTACTCGTGTCAGAGTTCGTCTCTCGATAAGACATTGCTAATCAAGGTTGTTAAGAACGAGATTCTACGTAGGATTGTTGAGGGGGTACGATCAAAATCGATAGAACTGGATTATAGGATCGTGTGGTCCTACAAATATTATGCATTAATATGCTTTAGAAAACTGATTTTCAATTGTATTTGTTATTTTTTTATGTTTTAAGGTTAAATTAAAACTTATTTGACTTCATCTATTAAGTTTTGTGAAAAAATTACCTTTAATATCATTTTTAAATTACGAATCAAGAAAAACTTGAATTTTAGTCATTTTGATATAATTGTTTATATATATATATAATGATAGTTTCATTTCTAAACATAAAAATAATAGAGTACAAAATAAGAAAGGCAATCTAGTCTAGCATAAAAAAACGTTGATGAGAGCTTAGTCCATAATGAGTGTTTCAACTTTAAAGAGCATGTTGCCCCCAAAATCTTGTTTATACCACCATTTTAACTGTAGCTCACACATTATTAAACCTAATTTTGAAAATTTTGGGAAAATAATTTATTAGATTATTTTAATTTATTTAGAGATAAATAGATAGTTGAACGGTCAAAATCATCAACGTTGGTATTTAATAAATTAGTTAGTTAAAATAGCTTATTATATTATGAATCAGCTTTTTTACAAGTTATTTGTTTCCACCAACGTAATTTTGATCATCCAGTTATTTGTCAAACACCCTTTTTCTCTATTTGCTTTTTTAATCATTCCTTTGATTGATTCTTTGCACCTAGATTAATAAATTGGATCTAAGATCAGAAAACCAAAATCAACTAACATTATTTTCTCAACAAATTTTTTTATCATATTTCATAGATAGGAATAACCATCTCAAATCTTAGCACCTCATTTTAGGTGAAGACAAAGAGCTCTAAAAGGTGTATTATATGAAATTACAACAAAATGATGAACATATGAAACTAAACAAAAAAAAAAACTAAATCAAAATAAAGTATGTATAAAGCCTTAATATGATTCAACTCTTCATAATTCATACTAGTATATGTATCTTTACACCAAATATTCAAGTAAAAAATGAATCTCAACCTTGCATTCTCCTTCCTCCAATGATTCATACTACCTCCGTTCCATTATACTTGCCGGACAATGTCACATTTCAGGTGCGAGTATTTCATAACGGAGGACGGAGGAAGTATGTTATAACAAAATCAAATTAGAAGCAATGGAGAAACAAAGGATAAAGCTACATCATTTACATATAAGTCAAGTCTCTAACATTAGAAGGCATAAAAGCTAATATCATAAGTAACCCAAGAATCCCAATTGGAAGCAAAAGTAGCAAAAATGGAGGTGGTGGCAATGGTGGAAGTATCAATGGGAGTATCAACAACGAGGCGGTTAGACAAACGAGCAGAAACATTGATTCAAACCCGAAATAACCGCCTCGCAACGCCTTCTTTCCGGTGCCCTGAGTAACAGATTGTCTATACTCCATATCCCTTCTCACCATCCCTTCATTTATAGGGTTGGTTGTAGGATTTCTCATTGTACAAGGTACATTTTTTCTTACTCTACCTTCCATGACTTTAGTTTCAGGGGAATGGTTTCTTAATGTGATCAAAGTTTTGGGTAGTTTCCAATCTGATTCTGAGAGTTCACCAATCATTTACACAAAACCCTTAAATTTGTTGAGTTTTTTCTTGATGCTTAATGTATATCCGATAATCCAATATTTACCCGACTTTGTAACCGAACCCGGCTTGACCCGACTACAATGTGGACACAAACCCGATTTTGAACCACCCAAAACAAGTTACCCAAAATCAACCCGATCACCCGAACTAATCTCAGCTAAAACTATCTTCTCAATTACTCCAAACTTGTTAGGATGATTGATATTAGTGTAAAGACCAAGAATTCCAAGCTTGATGTTGTAGCAGAAATCTACAAAACCAAAGGGTGCAAAAGGTAAGATATCATACAGATCATTATACTAATTTAAAGAGCATTCAATTCACAATTACATAACAGCATTTCAAACCATCATCATTATAGTTATTATATCTCGCTCATGGAAACTATGATCTGGGGTCGGGATGGTTGAAGGGTTAGATGAAGATTAACAAATAACACCATTTCAAACCATCATCATCATTATCATCATTATAGTCGGTGTATTTCGCTCGTAGAAACTATGATCCGGGTTCGGGATGGTTGAAGGGTTAGATGAAGCTAAACACACAACAGCATTTCAAAACATCTGCTCATTGTAGTTATTATATCTCGCTCATAGAAACTATGATCTGGGGTCGGGATGGTTGCAGGGTTTGATGAATGTTAACAAATAACAGCATTTCAAGCAAAAAATTACAGAAAATGAAAGCAAATAACAAATCACAAATCTTTCAATTCAAATTTTTTTTGTAACAGGTCAAAAAATGAAAACCCATCAACACAAACAGCTCAATAAAAGCCAATTAAATAATCAAATCATGCAATTCTTCCCCTTGAAAACTTCCTAAAGAGGGAAAAATCAAAATAATCAAATCAAAAAAGGGGAAAAGAAGAAGGTATGAAAGAATCACCTGTGATTAAGCAGAAAGAATCAAAATTTGTGAAGAAAATCAGAAGATGGGCACTTTTGCAACCCCAAGATTTAGAAACCTCTTTAAATTTTTCTGAAATTAGGGTTTGGAAGGGACAATTAAATTGAGAAAATCCAAAGAAATAAAGAAGACCCAAAAAGGAAGTTAGAAGAAGAAATAAAGAATGAATGGAGAGTATGGAAGGTTATATAAAAAGGGTATGTAAATAAGCTTGGTAAAGAGAGGGAAATGGGGGTTGGATACAGTGAACATCCAAATCAAGTGGGGTTTGCTGACAAAACCCAAGTTGATCATTTTGGAAATTTGTTGGGAGATGTGGGAAAAGGGTGATGTTTTCTACTTAGGTTCTTCACCCCTAGACTCTTTTCTTACCCTTTCTTATTTCCATTTTTCTACTTTCTTTTTTCTTACTCATAAAATCTATTACTCCTCTTATACACATTTTTTTATTTTTTAAATTGTTCTTCCTCTGTTCCATTTTAGTTGCACCACTGGGTTTGACATATTTTTTAAGAGCCGCCAAATCAGTATGGTAAAAGTAAGGATAATGTATGATTAATGGTGATATGTGGGGTAGAAATAAAAAAATTTATTATAAGTAGATAGTGGTTGTGACTTGTGGGTATATTAAATAATTAATGGGATGATGTATGATTGATGGTGATAGTGGGGTAGGAATAAAGTGAGGATAAAATAAGTAGATTATTTTTGCCAAAAATAGTAATGTTGCAAGTAATATGAAACTTTCAAAAACGGTAAGTGTTGCAAGTAAAATGAAACGGAGGAAGTAGTTGTTAGCTATGAATATTGAATAGTAGGAATAGACAATGGTCTTAGACTATGTCTAGACCCAATTTGATTCTAATTTAAGGGTTTGAATTTGTAAGTTGTAGGTTTTTCTCTCTTAGAAGGAAAATTCTCGAACTGGAGAACTCTTTGATCGCATTCTCCTTTATGGGTATGAGTTGCCGTCGTTCTTCCCTCCCCAGATTTTGATCATAATTTTCTATGAGTGAGATACAATGAGTATGCTGATGATGATTTGTCAATTTTTAGACCTTAAGGATTCAAATTGGATCTGGGTTAATGAGTTTAGAGTTCGAGTCCACATATTTGAGATCTAAATGCGACCTAGCCCTTATACCCTTTTCCTTTAAAAAAAAATTATATAACTTTTATATGTATATTTGCTTGATTTGGAAATTGTTAGTTAACATAATTTGAAATGTAGTGGTGGTATTTGAACTTTGAAAATTTAAAAACTTATGAATATTTTGTTTTATGAACTTAAATGATTGAAAACTTTGTGTATATTTAATCTTTCAATTAGTATAAAATATTTGAAAAATTCTTGTTAATTAGTACTCTTTCCTATTCATTTTAAATGTCTCGTTTACTTTTGGAACAGTATTTATCTATCATCCTCAAATTGTATTGTATTATTAATCTATAAGTCAAAACATAGTCATGTAAGATCTTATTTGGTTTGTAGTAATGTAAAGTTTATTAATATCAACTTTTTATATTTTTTAATTATATATAACAGATATATTAAGAATTGAATAAGTACATTGGATAGATTGCATAAAGTAACTGAGACACTTAAAATGAATAGGAGGGAGTAATATTTTAAATAATTTTATATGAATGAGCAAAAAATGCATAAATGTGTTTTTATATTTTTTTTTTAAATAAAATATAATTAGTTTTGGATTCCGATCTAGAGACCCTAAGGGTCTGGATTAGGATTCAAATTTTCTGGATCCTATGGCTCTGGCTTCCGATATGAGTCTAATAAAAAAATAGGGTCTAAATTTGGATCTAGCTAGATCCGACATTGATCCGATCCACGTTCATTTCTAGTCAATTGGTAGATATTATTTGAAGGATTTTACATATTTATCAATGTATTAATTTACTTTTTAATATCTCTAAATGTATATAACTAAAAACTATAAAAAATTGATATTAATAAATTTGTATTAATTAATATGCACTAAATAAAATTTCACTTGACTACTTTTTAACTTATACATTAAGCATAAATTACAACATATCGATGAATAATATCAAATTTTGAATGAGCCATACAATGGGGATAGGAAGGGTAGTATATTAAATCAAATCAGGGGACAAGGAGTATAAATTTTTATCACATTATATTGATGTTTTTTATCTTTAATTTTGTATAACTAAAAATTATTAAAACATAAAAATATGTAACGAAACAAATCAAATAAGATTTCACTTGATCACTATATTTTTTATTATAAATAATTTTTTTTATGTAGGATGATAATTTTTAATTAATAGTTGCTACCATGAACGTTAGGCCAATGGAAAGTTGACCTGAGATGCTAATTTGACTGGAACCTAATATGAAATTAATGGGTTTGAGAGTTTGAGCATAGATTTTGACCCAATTAAATAATTGGTTGGACTCAACATGATATATTTATTAAATAGATTAGATTAAAAATTTTAAATCTAAAAAATTTTATATAACTTATTTGATTAATCAGATTAAAAATATTTTAGACGGGGTCAATCAAATATAACAAAAACAACCCATTTTATATCTGCTTAAAAAATGCATTCTATGTGAAGAAATTTGAAAAATCATAAATGAGAAACAAAAATCATAAGACTATAATATTTGAGTGTATAATGAGAATATACTTTTTTAAGTTTTCATTTTCATTTTAGTATTTTTTTCTTAGTATTCTCTCATGAGCTAATGTTGCAATTACATTCTCTATACTCTATACTCTCGACTCTCACACTATGTTTGGATAAGGTTTTAGGAGGAAAAGGAAAGAAAGGGAAAGAAAAGAAGAGAAGGAAAAAGAAAAGGAGAGATTTTCTTTGTTTGGATAAGAAAAAAACTGAAAGGAAATAAAAAGAAAATAGAGTTTACAAAATTCTAAATAATTTAAATACTATCGATAATAATACACACATGCACTAATAATAATAATATTAATGAATTCACAAAAAAGTTTGAATATGAATAATATTCTACTTAACAAGCTATATTCCTTTCATACTTTTTTGCTTTTTGAAAGATTTGATTATCAACAAATTAGGAACATTAGTCCCTTTATTTCTTTTCCTTTCAAATTCTTGCTTCTTAAAAGTGTTATCCGATCAAAGGAAATTATTTCCTTTCAAATCTCTTCCTTTTCTTTTCCTCCAAATCCCTCCATCCAAACATAATGTCAATCTCTAATTTCTAATCTCTCAGTGCTCTCTAACCTTTTCAATCTCTATGTAAACTTTTTTTCTCGAGAGACATTAAATAGGTTAAGTGGGTTTAAATTAATTAGGTTAATCTATTCTATTATAGATCATATCCAAATTATGATTTTTCATCTTGACTAACAAATAAGCAGTCAATTTCTTGTTGAAAGATTATTTATGATATATATGACTCAAACACAAATTTGATTCGACTTAATATTAGACAGATATGTTAGACCGCATCGTGCCTAAAAAAATTAAGAGTCTCAATATTAAATTATGTAGTATAAATTAAATGTTTAAAAATATAAAGTTGTTAGAAAATATCACACTTTTATAATTACACAAAGCCTTTTAAAAAATTATTAATTTTCACTTTGCCCCTATTTATATAGATTTAATTATAAAAGTAAATCAATTAAAAATCCGGGGTAGTATATTATTTGAAGCGAGTCAAATGTATTATCCATGTTTTACGTAATTTCTCCACGCAATGGCCTATGGGGTGGTGGGGGTGGCTTCTTAATAATCAAGTTTCAATTCTGTGGGCTGTTGAAATCTAAATCTTAAAACCACTTCAAAGTTGATAGAATTATGCAAATTTTTGCAGCTAAGCTTTGATGGCTTTGTATTTGTGAATAGTGATAACAGTGAGCGGCGGATCCAGGGTTTGAAATTTTAGAAGATACTAATTATTGGACGAAATTTCGGCGGAGTTTTATCTGTAAAATTAATAATTATTTTACCCTTACTTGCTAAAATTTTAAATACGACATACTATAAAAGGAAATGGAACAAATTAAATCAACTGACCTAATTAAAATAATGAGATAAAATAAATAAATAAGACTAATTACTAAAATGAGGGAGTATTTATCATCAAAAGGTTTCAATATTAATTTTACACGTTTATTCTAATCTATAGAAAAGTCTACTGTAATTTAAAAAAAACACCTAGGGGCACGTGATACCGTAGGCCCCAATGTGGCTCTGCCACTGATAACACTCTTATGGGATTTCAAATTAGATTCGACAATTTGATATTTAAGGGATCAGTTGTTGCATGTTTTACTTGCAAATTGCATGGTCTACTCTTTATAAGAGCACCATGTGCAACGACTTAGAGCCTCGTTATTTTGAGGAGCCTAAATTTTTTGATATATTTAATTTTATTTATATATTAAAAAACTATAATGTTTTTACATACATAAAAAAGTGATAATAATATAATAAATGACAATGATTTTTTATTAATTAATTGTCATTTGTGAGCATAGTTATCAAAATCTCGATTCTGATCTATGATTCTACGACCTTACGATTCAAAAATAAGCGACTGATATGGTCGTAGGTAGGATCTTAATGAGATAGAATCGTGCGATCCTACTTAGCTCAAGAATTTAGGTGCTAGGATCATAACACGATTCTACGATTCTAAGATCCAACGATCCGATCCTGCACGGGTAGTTTCAATCGTAAAACATTGTCATACTTTCTCCATTCCATTTTACTTGCTACATTTGACTTTTTAAGCAATCCAATGTGTTATTTTGTAGATTGAATTATGTACATCTAAAAATTATAAAAAATTAATATTATAAAAGTATGCGATTACACGATTCAAACAAAATCTCACTTGACTATTTTCTTTCTTACACATTACCCGCATAATATAAAGAAGTTTGAACAATAAATAGTGTCAATAATCGTTATGTAGCGAGTATTTCAGAATGGAGGAATTATAATACGAATTCCACTTATGTATAAATATATATTTAAAATAATTATAATCAATACCTTTATAAAATTCAAATCTTTGTTGATTTGCAGGTTCAATGATTATTAAAAGTATTTTTTTCAAAGCTTAATTTTTACTTACATGCACCTTAAAACTTAAAAAGAGAACAAATTTAATTGATAACCAGTAATCCAAAACATATCAATGCATATTTGTAGGACCACACGATCCTACGATTCGATTTTACCGATTTCAATCCTACCCCTTAACGATCTAGGCTGAATCCCAATCTTAATAACCTTGTTTGTGACCTTGTTAATGACTAGTTATATGTTTCTGGATTAATTGTAACTGGTGGATATAATTTGATATTTTTTCATTGATATGCATTGTTTTTTTAAGTAACAAATTATTGATATTTTTAATTTATGGTATTTTCAAGGTTAATAGGTTAATTGAGCATATTAGTGTTTTGTCTGATTGATAAAATTAGTAATTTATCAATTGCCTCTTTAAAAAGGCATAACATTCGTATATTAGAAACTCATTTTTCCTCTTCGCTTAAGGTCCCAAAAATGTCTAAGACGACCTTGTCAGGTTGTCTCATAGTAAAATAAGTTTGAGGAAAGCCAAAACTCGTTATCCACCAAATTTTACCCCATGAACATTTGGTTGGAAAACGAAGAAAAACGAAACAAATATTAATATTGTGGTTTAGTGCGAAGAATGTGTTTTGTCTAATTGATAAAATTATTTGACAAACAATAAAAACATAAAATTATAAAAAGTTAATTTTAGAGCGCACCAAGTCACTTATAATCTATTTTAAAAATATTGTTGTATTAGTTATTTGAAGTTTGGAACTTGGAAGAATGCAAAATTGTTACCCCAAAAGTGAAATAAAAAATAAGAGATTTAAAATTATATTCAATTAAATTTTAAGATTAATTTAAAAAATCTAAGGTGTAATAGCATCAAATCATAAATTCAACACGTCATATCGATAAATAAATTGAAATGGTAAAAAATAAAATTAAAATGAAATGATTTTATAAATAAAATTAAAATAAATTTTGACCATATAAGAAATATTCTTAAGCTTTTATACACAAGTTATTTGTGCTTTAGCTTTACTTTGAACATATGCTTTATGGTCAAGCACTTTGAATATTCTTCATTGGTATATAAGGCATGGAGTTTGATAAAGTACTTTGAATATTCTTCAAGAGTATCTAGATCTAATATCGCGAAAAATTCTTTTTTATGATTTTTTATTTGAAAATTTTACCTAGAATAATCCAACATATTCATGATTTTTTTACAATAATTCCACCTATTGATTAACCATGAATAATCTCAACTTTAAGGGGTTTTGCCTTGAGTAAACTTGGGTAACCCGATGACCTGCTATAGTAGGTAATTCACCAAAAAAGTAAACTAAAAATTAATTTAAAATTAGAGAAAAATTTTGAAATTTTACTTAAAAAATTCTAAATAATAAAAAAAATCATAAATTTTTTTTGAATATTTTTTGAATATTTTTTTCGACATTTTTTCTAATTTATCTTTTTTAAAAAATAAATAAAACTTGCTATAGCAAGTCATCTGGTCACCGGGTTTACTCTAGGAAAATACCTCTCAAAGGGATTATTCATGGTTAATCAATAGATGAGATTATTATAGGAAAATCACGAATAGGTTGAATTATTCTAGGGAATTTTTCATTTTTACTATGTTGCTAAAGAGTTTAATACATGTCACTAAATCACTATACATACCATTAGAAATTTAAAGTAGCAGTAACATTTAAATTAAATGTTACTAAATATATCCCACCTAATAATGTTTAATATCTCTAATTATGCTTAATTAAAAATTATGAAAAGTTGATATTACGAATCCTTGCATTGAGATGAATAAAAGAAGACCCTACTTGACTATATTTGAACTTATAAATTAAGAATAAAATATACATTAAAAGAGATTGGTGATTAGTGACGAAAAGTAAATGACACAAGTAAAGAGAGTAGGATGGAATATACATTAAAAGAGATTGGTGAATAGTGACGAAAAGTAAATGACACAAGTAAATAAATTTGTTATTATTATTATTATTATTATTATTATTATTATTTTATTATTTGTGTTGTATTAGTATACTATTAGTACACTATTAGTCATATATATATATTATATATATATATATACATATAGCTATATACTATATATATATATATATATATATATATATATATATATATATATATATATATATATATATATACATATATATATATATATCATATAATATCATATATATATATGTTATATATAATATATACATATTATATCATATATATATACA
>CM033457.1:13762744-13967744 GCA_019425755.1 Amaranthus cruentus | reverse complement strand
TGATGAAAATTAATTCAATTGAATATTCATTTATTTATGTCATGATGGCCTAATTAGGTTTCAAAAATTAATATTAGCAATTAAATAATCCCAACTATTAATTAACCATGAATAATCCAAAATAATAATGCTTTGAGATAAATAACACAAAGATAGTATATATAATTGGCACCAAAGTGTTAATCTCATTTTTAAATAAAATTACATATAAAATTAGGTGTAATATGTTCAATTGTTAATACTTATTTATTTTTAATATGCTAACATTTGTTATAATTAGACTATAAATTTAGATATCAAAATCATAATTTTAATTATCTAATTATTGATATTAAGTTAGTCAATAGAAAAAATTATAAGAAACTACCTAATTTATAGGTCTATTTGCAAAAAACTACCTAATGTAATTTTTTTTGCAAAAAACTATCTAATCTAATATATTTCTCTGCAAATGACTACCACTTAACGGAAAACGTTAGTTGACCGTTAAATTTTAGGGTTTGACCAATTTGAGAGGTTAAATTGTCTATGTGGCAGTATTTTATTAGTCCTCGTATTTTTAAATAATTTATAGTTAAAACACACATACAAATAAAATAAAAATAAAAGATATTTAACGTCATTTTTACTCATTATAACGATTTTTTTCTAAAAAAACGGACGTCGTAATTACCCTTATAGGGTAACTCTTTTGTAAATCCGGTCGAAACAAGTACTTATTTGTCTATTTTTCGATACGTAAACCGAAAAAGATATTTAACGTTATTTTTACCCAAGTCACGACGTCTGTTTTATGAAAAAAATTGTTATGATGGGTAAAAATGATGTCAAATATCTTTTTCAGTTGACGTATCGGAAAATAGGCGTATAAATACTTGTTTCGACCGGATTTTCAAAAAAGTTACCCCATAAGGATAATAACAACGTCCTTTTTTTGAAAAAAATTGTTATGATAATTAAAAATAACGTCAAATATCTTTTATTTTTATTTTGTTACTTTATGTGTTTTAATTTTAAATTATTTAAAAATACGAGGACTAATAAGATACTGCCACATAGATAACTTAACCTCTCAAATTGGTCGAACCCTCAAACTTAACGGTCAACTAACGTTTTCCGTTAAGTGGTACTCATTTGCAAAGAAACATATTAGATTAGGTAGTTTTTTGCAAAAAAAATTACATTAGGTAGTTTTTTGCAAATAGACCTATAGATTTGGTAGTTTTTTATAATTTTTCCTAGTCAATATCATATGTATTGTTCATTGTTTCGATTTTTAATTATAAATTAACTTTTAAAAATAAAAAACATATCTCAACTTTGTTTATTATCATATCAAATCAATTATAAATTCAAACAAAAATTGGATCGTAGGATTGTAAGATCCTAGAAATATGTTCAGATATGTTTATTTTAGTTTATTTTTAAATTTATGAGCTCAAAATAAAGAATTATTGAATTTATCGTTAAATTTATTAAAAAATATTTTTAATAATCATTTATGAACTATAAATCGATAAGTACATGAATTTTCATAATCGTAACGGAGATATATTTTTATCTTTTATTTATGCATAAGTAAAAGCTAGAATATAAGAATTTTTTATATTTAAGAGCACCCTTAGTAAGATTGGATCGTAGGATCGTAAATTCGAGTTATAATCCTATCACCCATATTAATGTTCTTGTTACATATTCGGATCGTTCGCCTATACAAGGGTGCAAAGACGAGCACATATGTATAGTGCTCGAACGAGCAAATGCCAAAACAACTTCTGGCAGCATTCTGCCTCAGAAAAAACGTTGTGCTCAAACTAGCAGAGAAAGTGCTTGAACGAGCTGCAAACCGCTCAAACAAGCAGGGGTGCTAATCCATTGCTTTTTTTTTTTTTGTTCTTCACTTAGTTGCTTCGTATGTTTCAAAGCACTTTAACATCAAGTTGTAATACTTATTTGTTCCACTATAAATATAATCATATATCAGACATAAGAATTGTTCTAACTCGCTTAAAATTAATAAGGTACATTCTATATTTTTAGATGATTTGCCTAACTAGTGTTAAAAAGAAAAAAATACCCACTTTAGAGTTCACCAAAATATATTTTCCAAACTCAAGTTTTTATTTTTATAATTGTTATGTTACAGCAGATTTTGATGCAATATAATAAGTTAGTCTTACTTTTTTTTGTATTTGTCTTCTTTGACAGGTTCTATTAGGTTTAGCTATTTATTATTTTTATTTTTATATTTATTTTTGACGTGTTTTATTTCTTAGATCAAACATATTTTTTATAAGTTTGAAAAAGATCATTGTGTGACTATGGTTGGACAAAAGTCAAATTTAATTAACAAAAAATTAATTATGCAATTTATTTTTGAAAACCACGTAGTGCTAGCATTAAGATAAGTCAAGGTCCGCCAAGGTTTGAATACCTAACGGGAAAGGGTCCATACATATCTTTTCATCAGTGTTACCCGTATCCCCTCTAGCCACTAGGTGGACAACCGTAATAGTGAGAATTGTAAATATTAGTACATTCAAACAATATAAACAGAGTTTTTTATAGAAAACATATATATATTAACTAAAAATTAATAAATAATAAAATACCTGAATATCTAGATATCTAGTTTTACAAATACCATGATCCAGATTCGATATCTGGTTTATAAACTGGTTATCCAGTCCAAATTATCTGGTTTTCAAAATTCGAATAAAATCTGATTTAAAAATCGGATCGGATATTTTAGAACATCCATAACTGTAGGTTCTCTTTTTAGTTAGAATATTATTATTTTGAGATTTTACTTTTATTTGTAGAAGAATTATTTTGCTTTGGATAGAATTAAGAGGTTTGGAAACTTCTAAATCACAATCAAATAGCTTTGTTTAATTGTTTTTCTATGTGAACACTAGTTTGGGAAATAAGTTTTGATGAATCCCAAATTGGGTATTTTTTATTTTTCTAGCACTAGTTAGGCAAATCATTCAAATTTTTAACACTTGAGAGACCGTCTTTTGTAAAGACGTCTCTCAAAAGTCCAGCCCAAATCTATATTTAGAGTTGTATCAATATATATTTAGAATTGGACTGAGCTTTGAAGAGTCGTCTTGTAACACCCTGAGATTTTCGGACATCATTAATTAATAATTTAATAACTTTTGGGAATTTTATAATTATATTAAATTAATTTTGAAGCAGTTTAATAAAAATTTTTATATACGAATTTAAATATTAACAAATGTTTATATTAAAAATAAAATTACGATTCCTAAAATAAAGAGATTCGAATCGAACTATTAGTATTTTTGAATGTGTGAGCACGTGAAAGTGAGTTTCTTAAGTGAGCATTTCTAGTAGGTAAATCTAGAAATAATAATAATAATAATAATAATAATAATAATAATAATAATAATAATAATATTATTATTATTATTATTATTATTATTATTATTATAATAACCATGATAAGAGTCATGAAACCCTAAGAATTCAAACAAGCCATCACACCTCCTTTCTTCTTCCTTCTCCTTTCTCTCCCTTCTCCCTTTCCTCCCTTGAGAGTGCACCACCAGCTGCTGCCCCAGACGGTCGCCCTCAGAACCGGCAACCACCTCCCTTCCTTCCCCTTCTTCCACGCCAGGCAGCCGGTGGCCCCACAGCAGCCAGAGCCGCGCGCTGCACCACAGCAGCCCTGAGTCGTGGCTCCTCCCACCGCCACTAGCCGCCTCCTCCTCCACCCTCTTGCTAGATTATTTATTGTGAGCCATCTCCTCTTTTCTTCAATTGATTTTCTAGTTTTAATTTGAGTTTTATTAAGTGTTTTGAATAAGAGGTTGATTTTGTGTTAATTTCATGAATCTTTTTGTGGGTGAGAGTTTGAATGGTAAATTGAACATATTTATGAATTAAGGTTTGAAGTGTTATTGGAAATTTTGGGTTGTGTGTTGATTGTGTGTATTAGTTCTTTGAATCTTACTATGAATACTAATTAAAGTTGTTTATCTTTGAATATTAAATAAGTTAGAGTTTTGTTTGGGATTGAACATGAGATTAGTATGTGGTTGTTTTACGCGTTTTGGGTGGTAATTAGTATTTGGGTAGCTTCTATGAATTTTATTGTATGTTGTTATTGTTAAATGTTGGTAGTGTTGATGGTAGGAAATGGTTATGGTTGTTAGCTTTTATAAGTAATGACTAGTTATGGTTTATATGACATTATTTGTGGTAATGTGACTTGTATGGTTCGATATCTATTGCTTTTGATTAGATAATGGTGGTAGTTACTAAGTAAAGATTTAGATCGCTAGTTTTATTAAGTACAGATTAAATGTGAGTCCTGAGCTTGATTATGACCATTGTTGATGATTGTGGGGAGTTGTTGTGCATAGTTGTGCTTGGTTGTCATACGGATGTATTCAATTGTGATGCTAAATTATACGACTTTGACCCAAATTATACGAGTCGTTAGTTCCTTAAGCTACTACTTAACTCGTTCGTCATTTTATTCTAAAACCTTGGAAAGGTAATAAATCATCACTACCATAAGTAATATGATTGATAATTGAGTGTAATAGCATATATTATGCGTTCCTAAACTTTCCCATTAGTAGTTTGATTAGAGCGCACAAGCATAGAGTTGCGTTAGTTCACTTGAACATATCTTTATGTAGAATTGACTGGACTCTAATGTTATGGTTTGATTGGAATTGATGACGTAGTTCATGTGTGAACATGGGTTGAATTTATTGCATGAGTGCGTTTAGAATGCGTATTAGCTTGAACTGAAACTTGTTTGGCTGGTAGTGTAGTTGTATGGAGTCAGTGCTTCTTAAATGATGTGAAGTAGGCTTATTAGTCTTACTTTAAACGTGTATAGGTGCCCGGTTCATAAGAGGGGCGTAAGAACCTCCTTCGAAGTGATTTTTGCGACTTGTTATCTTGCAGTTGCAGGTAAGTGCAGTAGTTAATTCTTGCACGCATCTTGAATATGTTTTCTCTGCTTAACAATATTATATGAGCTATTCTGAATATGGTTTGCTATTAAATATTATTAAGTTAGTGCTACAAGTGGGAATCAGTCGTAGAGATGGTAGAGAATGGGTTCTGATATCGCAAGATTAGAATGTTGGATTGTATGAGATTGGAATGGGAAAGAGTCCCTTATTTGATGAGATATTAAGTTGGATATTTACTGTGACTCCACTAGATTGGTACCCCAGCTGGATTAGTTTTCGGAGGCATGGACTATCTATATATGGTCGCTGTACGGGGGTATGATCATACTTTGCCATTGGGCGCCGGCATGGCCGTCACCGTCCTTGGCTGAGGTGTTACCATGTGGGTCTTGCAAACCCCAATATGGTGGCCTCTAGTCACATAAGAGGATATATGAAATTAATGAAGAGATAGAAAACGACGAAGACATTGAGAAGTATATAGAATTGAGAAATAGATGGAGTAGATGCTTATACATTGGGGTGTCTTCCCCACTTTGTTTTGTTGAAATTGATTATTGGTTACATATACATAATTTATTGTTAGTTACTGACGTGTACTGTTTGTTTCCTTGTTGATGGCTTATCTTTGATGGTCCTGCTATGACACGTTGGTCTATGACCTTACGTTGAGTAGTAGGGGTATCATAGATAGATCTTGCAGGTTTTTTGGAGTTTCTTTGCATTGCGGGGGGATTTGAGTGAGAACCTTGACCCGTGCCATGTTCTAACTATTTTTGACGCTACATGTGGTTTTTGAATTGTAATTGTGTATGTTTTTGGTTTGAGGCGCGTGCCCCCCTTTTGATGTAATTCGTTCCGCTGCAAAGATTTATTTTGTTTTATATTTCGTTCTAGTATCTTGAATGGCTTATATAGTTGGTTATATTTTTGGAAAACCTAAGTGTTTACATGGGGACCACGATCCATGCTTAGCATGTCGAAAGAGGTTTTGGCGATGACCTTTCCGCCGTGATTTTTGCTACAAGGCTATTGATGTCTCTTCTTCATGATGGTTTATTGTTTGTTTAATTCTTTTGGTGCGTTAAAATTCAAGGCAGATGCTGCCGAAATTTTCGTAAGAGTTTGTTTGGAAGTTTTTCCTATAACCACTTTAATCAAACTTTATTTATCTTTTTATTTTCTTTTATTTTATTTTAAGTGTAACACCCGAATTTCCTCCGTTCTCGCGGTTTTGGTTCCGTTCAGAGGGTCGAAAATTCAGGGGTGTTACACGTCTTTACAAAAGACAGTTTCAAGTAAGAATTTGTGAAATAATACAACCCATTTTTTAAAAAAGGCAAAACTTAATCATAATTGAAATAGACTTTTTTTCAATTTTATCAATTTTCAATTCCACGTCGTCACTTTGGAGAATGTTTATATCTAGTTATAATATTCTAAAAGTCAATATTTAGTCTTTGAAACCAAAAAAGTTGTTTAATATTTTCTTCTCATATACTTTTTTTTTCTCATATCAATGGTAAAATCCAAAAAATTTTGATTGTGGATAATTATAAGAAATAGATATTTGAGAAATATATATAGAAAAATTTATTAAAAATTCTCATGAATATGCTTTTTGATTTAGATTGGTAAGAATTCATATTCAAATTTATATACTAAAATTCAAAGATTCTATTTGAGAAGAATGTATAAAAATGAAAAAAATAAAAATAAATACTCCCTCTTATTCACCTTAGGTGTCCTATTTACTTTTGGGACATTTGGAACACTATTCATCTATCACTCTTAAATTGCATGTTATTATTAATCTATAAGTTAAACATAGTCATGTGAGATCTTATTTGATTCGCTTTGATGTAATTATGTAAAGATTATTAATATTAAATTTTTATAATTTTTAATTATACATAACTCGATATGTAAGGATCGAATAAGTGAATTGGATAGAATGCATAAAGTAAATGAAACACTTAAGATGAATAAGAGGGAGTATTAATTTCATAAACTCACTTTTATTTTTTTAATTAATCAAAATTTAATGACTAATAATATTTCATAAACTCTTGACTTGTTGAGTCGATTATGGTCAAATCTGAAACAATATTCTCGTAATAGTGCAACCAAAAATGATCCATTGTAAATAAGTAACCCAAAGTCAACCCAAAAATAATCTCGAATGAAAATGATCCATTTCAACCTATCTTACTGAATATTCAACATATTTACTTTTGACAATCTAACGGCACATTTTTCTTATTTGCTTTAAACACATTTTTTTTCAATTATAAGAGCAGGGTGAAGATGTGAATAGTACTGAGAATACTATTAGCGGAATACATTAAATATGATAATGATGATGATAAATAGTACCAAGAATATAACCTAAAAAATATTTATATTTAATATTTTATTGGAAAAATTACCTAGAATAATCCAAATTATTCATGATTTTCCTACAATAATCCCACCTATGATTAACCATGAATAATCCCAACTTTGAGGGGTATTTTTCTAGAGTAAACTTGGGTAACCCGATGACCTGCTATAGTAGGTAATTCACCAAAACAATAAATTACATATTAATTTAAAATTAGAAAATATTTTTGAAAATTTACATAAAAAATTCTAAATAAAAAAAATCATAAATTTTCTATGAATATTTTTTTAATATTTTTTTTGACATTTTATTTTAATTTATCTTTTTTTAAAAAAAATAAAACTTGCTATAGCAAATCATCCGATCACCGAGTTTACTTTTGAAAAATGCCTTTCAAAGTTGGAATTATTTATGGTTAATCAATAGATGGATTATTATAGAAAAATCATGGATAATTTAGATTATTTTAAATAATTTTTCCTATTTTTTAACTGAAACAAAATTCAATCCTCAACTTAAAACCCATAATGAAATTCAACAATTCATGGTTAAAAATTAAAAGTATTCAACAATTCTAACTTTACACTTATCAAGAATTTTCATATTTTATTTATTTGAACATATGGAAAAGATAAAAAGTAGTTGACTAACACGGCCGTACCGTACGCATTTGAATGATTCTTTCAGCAATTTAGGAATCATCTTAAATATGTGAACATTAAAAACAACATCGCGTTTAATTTATCATTTCACCGACTTTTTCAAAGTGGTTTATGGAAGAAAAAATATGTAGGAAAGACAATAGAGAAATTTAGAGTAATGAAATATAATATTTCTTATTATTTGGGTAATAAAATGGATGAGATTCTTAAAACTCGTTTTGTATGAGACCGTCTTACGATAGGATAAGCACATATTATTAGCCCATTTATGTAATCGATCACTGTAAAATTATATTTGATAACTTTAACACACTAAATATACAGTGTTAGCCGAATAAAAATTGTCTCATAATTAATGTGACCGTTTCATATAAAAATTTGTGAATTCTTAAATGAGAAATCTCATTATAAGACTATTTTTAATGGTTAATCCATGTAAATTTAGTGTGTTAATTTATACATATACTTAGAAAATTTGCAAATAATAGTATAATATTCTCAACTATTGCTACCCTCAACTTTTATATAACCCTATATATATATACCCTCAAGTATTTGGATACTTAACTGTGTGTACTTCCAACTATTGCTTATTGACTTAAAATACCGGAAAACAACTTGTTGAAAATAATATACATAGTACTCAGGTAAGTATTACAATACTTAGAGGCATACAAAGTTAAATGGGAATAGGTTGGGGAAAAAGGGTTTAAGTAGGGGTAATTGGGTAATTAGGTTTGATTAAGGAATTTAATTGAAAGTCAAAGGTCATTTACCTTGGTCAACGGTCACTTAGCAGGTCATCCGGTAAAGTGGTTGTATTGCTGTCGTATTTGGTAACTTGAATGTTGTTGTTTGTAAAAAAAACATTGCGACTGTTTATTTGAAAACGACTAAACTTAATAACTGTAGTTAATAATTAATCATTCTCTGTAAAAATGAAAACCATAGGTTCCTAACTCTTGCATGTCTCCTGATTTAGTTTTCCTATCAAGTCTGGCGGCGATGGCTTTACTTTTGGGCATTATTATTTGTCGCCACCCTTTTACTAAAATCGCCACCCCTAATTTTTTTTATGTTTTTTTTTTTTTTTTTTTTTTTTTTATTTGTATCTTCTTTATTTTTATTTGTTATTATTGTTATTTGTTTTGAAATATATTATTGTTTATAATAATTTTAATTAATTTAATATAATATTGTTATAATTTTTATTATTGTTATAATAATTAATTAATCACAAAACAATTGTATAATTATAATATTTGAGGCATTATAACCTAGACTTCAAGATCTTTCCAATGATATATTATATGTCCAATGTCGATAACCGAGCGAGAAATGACGATTGTTTAAAGTTTATTTGTGCTGAAATTTGATACATGTTCATTCTTTTGATCATAACTTTTTAAAGAAAAATCATATTAGTGCAAGGTTTGCGGCATTAGAAACTATACTTCAAGAGCTTTCCAACGACATATTATATGCCCAATTTTGACAATCGAACGAGAAATGACGATTGTTTGAAGTTTATTTGTGCTGAAATTTGATACATGTTCATTCTTTTGATCATAACTTTTTATAGAAAAATTGTATTAGTGCAATGTTTGCGGCATTAGAAACTAGACTTCAAGAGCTTTCCAACGACATATTATATGCCCAATTTTGACAATCGAGCGAGAAATGACGACCGTTCAAAGTTTGCAGTAATTTCTAACGACCCAATCGCACAAAATGTGCGAGTCCACCATGGTACAATCGCACAAAATGTGCGAGTCCACCATGGTACAATCGCACAAAATGTGCGATTCCACCATGGTACATTCGCACATTTTGTGCGAATGTACATGGTGGAATCGCACATTTGGCATTGTACCATGGTGGACTCGCACATTTGTGCATGGTAGAAATTCGCAAACTTTGAACGGTGCATTTCTCGCCGATGTCAAATGGCATATAATATGTCGTTGAAAGATCTTGAAGTCTAGTTTCTAATGCCGCAAACCTGCACTAATAAGATTTTCTATAAAAGTTATGATCAAAAAGAATAAACATGTATCAAATTTCAGACAAATAAACTTCAAACAATCGCCATTTCTGCCGATGTCAAAATTGAGCATAATATGTCGTTGAAGCTGAAGTCTAGTTTCTAATGCCGTAAACCTGCACTAATACGATTTTCTATAAAAGTTATGATCAAAGAATGAACATATATCAATTCAGCAAATAAACTTCAAATGATCGCATATCTCCTTCGATTCAAAATTGGGCATATAATATGTCGTTGGAAAGCTCTTGAAGTCTAGTTTCTAATGCTACAAATATTGTTGTAATGTGATTTTCGTATCAAAAGTTTCGCCAAAGGAGTGATTATGTATCAAATTTCAATACAAACGTGTGATCAAATTTATTTTTCGATTATAAAAATTATTTTCTTTACTAAAATTTATATTTATATTTTAATTTATTTATTATTGAGAAATTTAGTTTAGAAATAATAATGGTTGATTTTATAATTAAATTGAATTTAAGGGCATTTTAGTTTTATTGTTATGTGATTAATTAATTATTATAACAATAATAAAAATTATAACAATATTATATTAAATTAATTAAAATTATTATAAACAAAAAAATTATTATAACATTATTAAATTATACACAAATAAACAATAACATATTTCAAAACAAATAACAATAATAACAAATAAAAATAAAAATATTTATAAACAAATAATAACAATAACAAATAATAATAACATTTATATTAAATAAATAAATAAAACAAAATTTATAATAAAATTTAAATAATAATTACAAATAATAATAACATTTATAATAAATAAAATAAAAAAAAAAGAAAATCATAAAAAAAAACAAAAAAAAAATTAAAAAAAATTAGGGGTGGCGATTTTAGTAAAAGGGTGGCGACAAATAAAAATTGGGTTACTTTTTCATATTTTAGGGTAAAAAGTATACGTTGAAGTCAAATAAATACATAAGCATGTTATAATCCTGATTATTAATGGAAATTGGAAATATGCTTCATGTTTTTTAATACTTAGGCTTGCAAATTTGCCTACTTATGTTAGGTTCATTTTTTACACCGACTGCCTACCACTATTTATGATTCATGTCATCTTGTAGAGGTTCAATTTTAATTAAAAAAGTATAATACCTTTTTCATAATATACTTTCCGTTTCTTAAAGAAGTTCTCACTTTTCATTTTGAGTGTTTTAATTGTTGTTCTTATAAGGAATCTTTCCATTTATATCACAAATTTTGAACAAAAATAACCCCACTCATCCTCATTTTAATATTTCAATAATGATTATGGTCCTCACATATCTTCCACTAACTCAATTTTAACATTGTTATATTCCTTATGGTCCCCACATGTTTCCCACTGACTTCAAAAAAACATTTTTTAATTAGCTGTGGTTCCCATATTTTTTGAATTTATTATTCAATAATAATATCTCCACTATATAAAAGATTCCACTTTTCTTAATTCCCGTGAATATTCCCAATGGGAACATCAATAGGGAACGGAGGGAGTATTTTCCTATTATCACTATTTAGAATCAATTATCAAACAAAACCGTAAAAATTAATTAGATACTAAAATATAGGATATAATACGCTTATAAGTGTGGGTATTTTTCACACGCTTATTAAGTGTGGGTAAATTAAATATTATCCCCACGCTTAATTAAGTGTGAGTATTTAAATGTGGGTAGATGCAACTATTTTTTGTAGTGATATCTAGTTGTGTACTTTTTAGTTCGGAAACATGTTTGAAAATCCCTCAAGAGTGAGGTTAAATTTAGTTCCTTTTGTACATTATGAGAATTGAATTTCTACGATTTTGTTTTGTTAAGAGCAACCACAATTATAATCAACAAAACAAAATTTTTTTTAGGTGGTTAAATTTATTATGAGAATTAAATTTCTACCATTTTGTTTTGTTAAGAGCAACCACAATTATAATCAACAAAACAAAATTTTTTTTAGGTGGTTAAATTTATCCCATTCATGATTAAAAAGATAATAAATATTTACCCTTTTTCCTACTTTTTACTATATTTCACCTAAATTTTTATCTTTAGTACAAAATACATTGAATTTTGGTTATTGGACGTACAAGAGCTACTTAGGGCCAAGAAAAACCATGAGATGATTTTTTTCTGTAAAATATTATCCATGGTTTATTTTAGGGGTGTTCATAGCCGGGTATCCGGCTAAACGGGTACCCGGAAAGCCGGGTACCCGGTTAGCCGGGTACCTATTTTTGCGGCCCGTGTCCCGGCCCATTTAATGCGGGTACCCGGTTAGCGGGTACCCGGATAAAGCGGGTCGGGACACCGGATACCCGGTTTTCATTTGTTGATTATTTGGACAGATTTCATTATGGCTTTTTATCCAAAAATTCTGGGCAGAATTGTGCATTTTATATGCACTGTAATGTACTGTATAATAATCTACTAATTGAATATGATGGGGTTTTAAGATTTTTTCCATACTCACTGAAAATACCAACTATTTTTTCTAATAACATAAGATAGATGGTGGATTAAACAATGAACAAATAACATCAAACTCCATTTTGAAGAGAATACAAGATTAAAATTTAGCAAGCTTTAAAAAAAGCCCTTACCATAAGTAAAACAACAGCTTGCTAATTTACATAAAAAAAAAAAATATTGTAGCTGGAAGTTACAATTTTAGTTTTTAAATGAGAAAACAGAGAGCAAGAAGAAGAAGCCATAAAAATTCTCACTTTAATACAGGATCATACAACCGAAGCTAGGCTACCATGTTAAGTGAAGAGTAAAAAGGAAAAAGTAGAACCTAACTGATGATTTAGTAATGGATATAGATAGGTGACAAGAAGCTTAATTAAGAACACCACAGTATCTAAAAAGGAATAGCATACCTTAAGAACAAGAGCATGAAAGTTTTGAACTAAAAAAATTATATATTTATATTAAGCGGGTCATTAACGGGTACCCGGATCAATTTGAAATCGGCCTATGACCCGACCCGGTTAAGGCGGGTCGGGTACCCGACCCGGATATTTTAATTTCTTTTGAATTTTGACCCGCCATTTATAAAGCGGGTCGGCGGGTCAGCGGGTCGGCGGGTCAGCGGGTCGGGTCGGGTATTTTTGAACACCCCTAGTTTATTTTACCCTCGAGTGACGGGAATGAATTTAACATAGTTTTTCCGCTTTTGGTTAGTATTAGAGGTTTTCAAAACAGATCTGACGATTTGATATCATTCGACTTTGTAACCGGACTCGACTTGACCTCGGCTTCAAAATGAATTTGAAATTATATAAATATCAATGTGTACACAAGACCATATTTAAAACTAATCCAAAACACTTGATCTGAAATCAACCTGATAACCTAGAATAATCCAACTTTTTCATGAATAATCTCAACTTTCGGGGGTATTTGCCAAAAGTAAATCCGAGTAACCGGATGACCTGCTATAGTAGGCAAATTACCAAAAAATTAAACTGAAAATTAATTTAAAATTAGTCAAAAATTTTGAAAATTCACATTAAAATTTCTAAACAATAAAAAAAGTCGGAAAGAATTTTTAAGATTTTTTTACATTTATTTCGACATTTTATCTTTTTTTTCTAAAAAAAATAAAACTTGCTATAGCAAGTCATCAAGTTATTGGGTTTACTGTAGGAAAATTCCTCATAAAGTTTGGATTATTCATGGTTAATCAATAGTTGAGATTATTGTAGGAAAATCATGAAATGATTGAATCATTTTAGGTAAAATTTATTCTGTAAATAAACTAAAATATAACAAATGAATATTAAGAACTGCAAAATTTTGATTAAAAAATTATTATTATTTGGGTAAAAATATTAAATTTGATATTACAACTTTTTTTATTTTATATAATTTTTATACAATATTTTTAGTTACTAGCTTTTTAAACCATGAGGACAAACTATTCTCACCTCCTCTCTCTCTCCTCCCTCCGTCTCCTTCCATTTTCCACTTCTTCATCTTTACTCAAAAACACCTTAAGTTGGGGCTATCATCAACCTTTTGGTCGATGGTAAGCCCCTAATTTCTCTGTTTTAAGCTTTTTAAATATGATTAGAATAATTTTGTGTCCTCTCCCTATAGGAGGGTTGTTTTACCCATTTATTGGGTTTGTTCTACCCATATATTGGGTTTTAGTCTCTCTCCTCGTGAGAGTTTGGAGTTATGTATTTTGGTCTCTAGTTGATTTATTGGTAGAGCTTAATGCGATAATACAACAGACGCAAAAATTGCAATTACTATCAACTACATCAATTTCAATTCTATCTCAAGACTACAACAGATCGAAAGACCCCCTCGTAGAAGGCTGTATCAAACAGCGATGTGGAAGAGGATGTTCAGAATTGTCAGATCTGATACACAACGATCGTAGTTTTGTTAATTTAGAATTAATTTTGGTTAAAGTTGTTATGTATTTGCTAATTTTTAACTCTGATGTAGATGTCGTATGACTCTTTATTAATGAATCAGGTATTATTCAAAAAAAAAACCATGAGGACAAACTTGTTTGGGTTGTGCCATTTATGAATGAAAAGGCTTTGCCCATTGAACATTGACGAAACTGTCAATAATAAACTGATGCTGATTGGCAACCCTTACACTAATCGGAGTATTGATGTTGATTGGCAAACCATCCACCACAAACACAATAACGGTGATTTATAAAGTTAGCAAATCACTCTTATGTGGTGGAATTTGATAGGGTAAGAATTTGTAGATTTAATTGAATTTTTTTGATTTGGTTTATTTTATTGGTATTATTTTTGTCTTTTATGGTGATTTACAAATCACGGTTACTGATTAGGATTTATTGTCACAAACACACCCTCAATTCTTGATTTCATGTGTTCTTAAGAAATGTTATTCTTAACCTTTATTCTTAAGAAATGTTATTCTTAACAAAGGTGAGGACCTTAGAGTAAGATTTGCCTTGGAAAGGTGAGGACCTTAAAGTAAAATTAGTACACAATCATTTACTTCACATGAAGTATTTAAAGAGCATCAACAGAGACCGTCTCTCCCAAGAAATTGTGTTTCTATTTAGAGGAGATGTATGAGAGGACATCTTGAAACGAAAGTTGGTTACATGTTGGTAAAAAAAAAAAGATGGAAAAGACCATTATCTATTTCCTTTTCAAATTGTGTACAAGTATATTTGCATAAAGAGAATGATATTTATACTTAAGATTTTCTAATGATAGGAAAAGTCCATTAAAAGTTTTATCAAAAAAGAAGAACTTGCAATCAGAGGTGTCTAGATGTCTAAAAAAAAATTGTATAGTTATCAAGAAAAAAAGTATGATATATATTTCCCAAAGTAAGATGGAGGAAATAAGTGTGTGAAAATCATGCTAACTATTTGATACATTCAAGTGCACCCATTAATATTAATGATATTCCCGTTCCTTTTTGTTTTTTCACCTTACTAAAACGGGTAGTTCCATAAGTTTTTCCACTTTAGAATATTTTCCATTTTTGAAAAGTTTTCATCCCACTTATATCTCTTAAAACCCCACTTTCCTTACTCCACATTAATTATTTTCTCTTTCATACTTTCAATACAATCATTACATTACACTATTATTTAATTATTTTTTCTCTCATACTTTCAATACAATCATTATTTCCCACTATTATATAATTAAAATAATACCCACTACTATCAAAGATTCCATTTTTCTTAATCTTGGTGAAAAACCCAAATAGGAACATCAAAAAGGAACGGAGGGAATATTTCCCAAAGTAAGAAAAAAAAAATTGAATTTTTGTAGATTTAAATGACGATGTAATTCCAACTTTTTGATACATTCAAGTGCAACCATTAATATTGATGAATTAAAATGATTTTTAGTTGATTTTGAATACACTTGAATGTGTTAACTATTTTCGATAACAATCACACTTAGAGCTACAGAAAATTTTATTTTAATGGAAATATATCTCATCAGTGAATATCCAAAAACACTTAATGTTTCTAAAAAATCACCCAATGATGGGAAATTTTTGGTATTTCATTTCGGTGGGCCCACCACTGATTAGAAAAAAAGGAAATTCTACATGGTACCATCTAATTTTAATGAAATACTAGTGGTAGCACTTTTTAAAGAAAATTTCACATGGTAGCATCCAGTATATGCACTATCTAATTGTCGTAGCATTTGCCATTAAGTTTTTGTTAAATTCCGTTAAGTTCATCATTTTGTAAGTTTTTTTCCACATGGTAGCATCCAATTTTTGTTTAATTCACCATTTTAACGTTTAATTCACCATTTTAATGTTTAATTCATCGTTTAATTCATCGTTTAATTCATTAACGCTCATAAATGTTTAATAATTATAAGAAACTATCTAATCCGGTCGAAACAAGTACTTATTCGCCTATTTTTCGATACGTAAACCGAAAAAGATATTTGGCGTCATTTTTACCAATTATAACGATTTTTTTTCAAAAAAACAGAAGTTGCTATTACCCTTATGGGGTAACTCTTTCGAAAATCCGGTCGAAACAAGTACTTATTCGCCTATTTTCCGAAACGTAAACCGAAAAAGATATTTTACGTCATTTTTATTCATCATAACGATTTATTTTGAAAAAACAAACGTCGCTACTATCCTTATGGGATAAATCTTTCAGAAATTCGATCGAAATAAGTACTTATTCGAAAGAGTACTTGTTGCGACCGATGAATTAAACATTAAAATGGTGAATCAAATGTTAAAATTATTTTTCCGTAAAATTATTTAACATTTATAATTTTCCCATATTATTAAACATTTACGGACATTAATGAATTAATCAGTGAATTGAACAATAAAATGGTGAATTACACGTCAAAATGATGAATTAAACAAAAACTGAATGCTACCATGTGGAAAAAACTTACAAAATAATGAATTAAACGAAATTTAACAAAAACTTAACGGAAAATGCTACGGCAATTAGATAGTGCATAAACTGGATGCTACCATGTGGAATTTTCTTAAAAAGTGCTACCATTGGCATTTCATTAAAACTGGATGCTACCAATCCATGTGGAATTTCCCTAAAAAAAATACACCTATTTTCCTATTTTTCACCCCTAATCTTTGAATTTTAAAGACTTTGAAATTATAAAATATACCACCATTCATAAAAACAAATTCTCTATAAATAAACACTCTATTTTTTCTATTTTTGACACACTTTAAAAGTTCTCTTTTCTTTCTAATTTCATAAAATTTGTATTCAAGTGGTTTTAATGTTTACATTTTTAGCTTAATCTTTTTTCTTTTTTTTTTTTGCGGTATTAGTATTTTGTCAATGAAGCTCGGACAAATTAGACTAGACAATTGATTACATAGAACAGAGATATCTCCATGTTGAATGCATCGATGCGAAAGAACAACATACACGCCACTGAGTTCGCTCGACAATATTTTCTAAACGAGAATCGACCGAGCTTATTTTCGAGTTGTTTGAGGCATGAAAATCGATATTGTTATTTTCGAGTTTGCTAGATGCCCAATGGAAACGAGGAAAAGGTAGGGAAATTAGATGTAAAACAATTTATTCCCATAATATAAATACTTTAAACTCCATAAAAGTACAATAACAACACACATTTCACTGGTAAAACGATCATAAGTAATAACACAAATAGATGATTACCGCACAAGAACTTCCTCTAACTCCCAGTTTCCTATTGACGTTGATCATGTCTTCGTACGTTTTGAGGATACTGGATACCTCTGGTTTACTCCTGTAGATGCAAAGAAAAGAGGTAATGTTATGATTTTAGACGAATGTATTAGTCAAACAATGGAAGCATGTCATTTTACGAAAACAATGGCCTTCGATTAGATCTAGATAATGAGCTAGTTTGACAGTGACGCTAAATTTGAAATTGGGTGCACACATGGAATGCATCCAACAGGTAAATTGGCGGTCTTCATGTCCTCTCGAATTTATGAAGTTTGCAGAACATTGCTAAATGTTCAAAAATGATACAGCACAAGTCTTGCCATATTAGACACTTGAAACATACATATATAGGAGAGTAAGGTTTTCTTTTATGAATGGTGATCGTCATTGTCAACATAGGAACAAGAGTACCAAACCTTTCTTGAATTGAAAAGGGAAAAGAGGCACGGGTAAATGTGAGGTCTACATCTTAGTTGAATCAAAAACAGGGCTTGAAAGACACAGAGCAAAACATAACCAGTATTTGACAGCAAAATTTTGGAGAATGTAGGTAGGGAGGAAAAAGTACTGAATCAACCCACTCATTTTGCAAGCAAACGGGGAAAAGAAGATGAAAGGGAGATTGAATGACCCAATTTGCTTTCCCTTGAAGAGCAAGCTTACTTTTTGTTGTGTCAAGTCCCAAATCTCCTTATGAAGGAGATGAGTTTGATCATATCATTGCATATGTCATGTCTTGCACTTTGGAGAAGGAGGATATGAGTGCAATGGGTTATGAGGAGTTGGGGTTTGGATTACTCCACGAAGTGATCAAGGGAGATGTTTTAGAGTACCTTGGACAAGGCAAGAGATGCCTTGAACAAGACAAGAAGGTGCTCATAGAAGGCTTTGGTCCATGCCTTGAACGAGGCAAGGAGGATGAAGCAAAGTGCCTTGAACGAGCCAAGGAGAATGAAGCAAAGTGCCTTGAACGAGACAATGACACACGAGGGCAGAGAATGCCCAGGAGATTTTGCTCGTTCGAGTGCCCATAGGGCTCGTTTGAGCAGTGTAGTGCATGGGCAAATGCGGGTTTCTGGAATTCGGACTATACTTGGGGAGCACGTCTTGTACTTTCCTTAGGGCTTCTCTAATGAATTGTGGGCTATATAAAGGCCTAAATCATATTAGAGAGATGAAGAGGGAGGCTAATACATTGAGGGTAACTAGGGTTTAAACCAAAAGAGTTTCTTCTTAGAGTTTCTGGAATTCGACCTATACTTGGGGAGCACGTCTTGTACTTGCCTTAGGGCTTCTCTAAAGCATTGTGGGCTATATAAAGGCTAATACATTGAGAGTAACTAGGGTTTAAGCCTAAGAGTTTCTTCTTCATTTTATTAGATTTTGAGGATGATCTCCATTAAAGGTGAGATCTTTATCTTGAGAGCTTGTTCTTAAGAGTGTGAGGGTTTAATTTATTGATGTATCATTGAGTTCATTGATGATATTGAGCATTGTTTGAGGGGGAGCTATCTAAGATACCTCATAACCTTCTTGTTGTTGCCTCCTTTGATTTGTGCTATGTTTTTTCTTGTTGTTTTTGCATCTTGTTCTTCATCAAACACTCTTAAAACGCTTTCATTTCACTGTCCTCTATCAGTGTTACTCTATTCCCCCTATGCTTCGATGAGTGAAAAAGGTATGGGGAAATCAAGTTCATATGAGTTCTAGGATCATCTGTTCATGTAAACTCAATGTCCTAATAATATATATGTTCTGGGTTCATTTCATCTGATTCCACTTCACATTTCAGGAAGGATATGACTTTGGTCTATACGAATTTACAACAAGGAGATATAGTAGAGATCAAAATTAGCTATTACCATTCAAACTGGTATCGATAGACTAAGCAATGAAAATTCGAAAATTAAGCTACCACAAATGTGTCAGTCACTGGATGAGAACGATGAAGCTTTATAAAAAGAAGCAATGAGTCTTATCAAACTACCATGCAGCAGATACAGACAACAGTCACCGAAATTTTAAAAATCAACATACCTCGTCGTCATCACTACCTCCATCTTCTTTCTTCTTCTTAAGGCGGGTAGTACCACCCTCCTTGCTGATAGGCAGTTTCATGGCACCAAACGGTGTGTCAACATCAATATTTCCTTTCATACTGTAACCAGTCCCTCTTCCTCTGATCATATCCCAGAGTGCAGATCCAAAGTCCTTTGGCCTGAATGTGATCGGAAGATCTAAATAGCTGATACCATTTTTAGCCAAAGTTCCAGATTTTTCGAGATCAGCACCTCCGATGCTCACATCACCCAGCCAAACCTCATAGTCTAAATCCTTGAGACCCAAGTCAAAGTCATTCTTATTCTCTATTTTGAGATGAAGTGTAGCAACAGTTTCTTCAAAAGAGAACCTCTCAAACTTGATCTTCTCCACATCAATGTCGGGCTTGTAGGGTATAGGGATCTCTCCGGTTTTCTCTAGGGGGATAGTGATCCTACCAAAAACAGGAACGTCTATGATAAGATCAACCTTAACCGTGTAGGGGATAATGCTTCCAGGCTTAATGTCATGGTAAGTCTCTTTGATGTCATCATACACCAGATTGACTGGTATCTTGACAGTCTCCGAGCCATGAGCATGAATAGTTCCAGCATCGGGAATCAGTCCAGATACCAGCTTCCGTCCATCACTGTCAATACAGTAGTTTATGTCGATAAGAGGAATTGGAACTGGGTTGGGATTTTTGACAAGAACATCGACAACAATCTCGGCCTTATGAAGGTTAATGTGAGGAATGTGAATTCCGCTAACATCAGCAGTAGGCTTGCCAAATCCAATCACACCCTCTATCTTCTCACCAACATCATGAATGAAATCCTTCACTTTCTCTATGAATCCACCTTTCTCTTCCTCTTCTTCTTTCTCAGAATCTTTCGCTTTATAAACCCTTTCAACTAACTCTGGGTTATCTTCTGATGCCATATCCAACAGCAATGAACTTAAACTGCAAAAGTAAATCATTTAATAATTCAAAACTATAATAACTAAAATATCTTTTGACAGACCAAATTCTCAAAAACATCAGTTTACAATAAGATGGGCACCAAAGACGTTATCTTCTATAGTGGAAAATCCTAACAGTCCGTTCGCAATCGATACTAAATGGTGGGAGAGTGGTAATGGAAATTCAGTATTTTGGTAGTATTATCTCTAAACAAGCTTAATGATCATTTTTATTTTCATTCAACAATCTCATTTTCTTTACCAAATCCAATCCAATGCATTACCATTTGAAAATTGTGAACAGAAAAAACCTTTTATGATCAAATTTCCATTACCATAGAAATGACATGATACATAAGAAAACTAAGACTACAAATCATTCTCATTCACACCATTTCATACCGATTAACAAACGGACGGTAAAAGTAGTTTGGGCCTTCTGGGGCATTCACTAATTAATCAGAAATGAAAATTGATATTTAAAATTAAATTTGTATGGATTATATATTTTCGATAATTCTTTCCCATCAAACCCAAATGAATTGGACAATGCAAGCTTCATTTCCAGACTTTCATTAGTTGTGCCGACGAGAACCTTCATGTTCTGATATGAGCAACGCCAGCATTTCATACCCACCAAGTATTCGACCCGCCCCCGACCAGTAAATACATTCGACCCGCACATTAACCACCTCTAGCCATGATTCATCATACTACGATTAAAGTACTGTAAATCAAGATTAACTTCAAAAATCCAGATAAATCATTAATGTAAGAGATCAGATCGCTCAATTTGTACTAAAATGCAAATCAGAAAAGGCTACGATCTTTCCTGACTGATCTCTTATCTGTTCAAGCTAGATCAAAGCCAATGAGCATAATCAACATCCAAATCAATCACAAAATTCAAGTCAACACCATAGAAACTCTTCAACTTTCAGATTATTTACGTACTTCAAATCCATGTAAATGCTCCCTCACCAATAAAGAAAATACCATAAGTAGTTTTAATTTGTTTTTTCTGGATTCTTCAAATTACTTAATTAAAAATGTAGCTATTTTTAAATTTTTAACCTAAAAAAAGCGTTCAAATTTCGATGATTATGATTAATCAGACAAATAAAGATCGAATTCGATCAAAATAAAGTAATCAAAAGATAAAAAGGAACAAAGAATTGAATTTTACAAAGGAAAGGAAATCAGAAGAAAAACATACCAGCAAAATAGAAGTTGAGGAGCTGATTATCAATTTACGAATGTAGAATTGTGAGGAAGAAGACCAAAAAGCAGGTAGTATTATAAATAAGATCAGACAAGCTCGCTGCACACACGGTCTATCTCATGATTTTATCAAAAAATTAAATACTAGTAAATGCGTGTCCTATTTCCTTAGAATTTGCCCAAAGTGGGGTCGGTATTAGAGGTGTTCATTCGGGTCATCGGGTTGATTTCGGGTCGGTTTAAAATCGGGTTTTGTGTTCACATTGGTTTTTACATAATGGTAGATCCATTTTTAAGTCAGGTCAAATCGAGTTCGATATAAAGTCGGGTGTCTATCGGGTCATCGGGTCTGTTTTGAACACCTCTAGTCGGTATGGACGGGTTATCCAGTAAAAGCTTAATTCAATCATTTATAACTATTAATAAAACAAAATACTACTAACATCATTACTATTTAAAAATACTTACATCTCACAACTTCAATAAAAAAAATTTCATCCCATACTCAATGATGATGTTATTGTTTTTATGCCTACTTTTTTTATCTTTGATTTTATCACTTACATCCATTTATGCATTTGAAAACAATATATATTAGTTTTTTTCAATTATTTATAAAATCTTCTTTATTTTATTTATTAAACGAGTATTATCTAGTGTATTGGATATTTTGAGATGGTTACAATACAATATACTTTTATTAGGAGTTTTTGTTATTTATACAATTGGTTGCTTAAATGTAATGCTTAATTCTAATATGATTCAAGCTGTGACTGTTTTTATGTAATTTCAATATATATTTTTAATGAAAAAAACTATTTATTCGTTTAAACTTTTATAAAATAATTTTACATATTTTTGTGTTAAATTTGATTTTGAAATGTGTTATTAATAGTTGTAATACTTTATATAAATTGATGTAATTTATGTCGGAAAATCGTGCATCGCACGGGCATTAACTAGTTCTTGTTCAAAATCGATCTGATGATTCGATATTCACTTGACTTTATAAATAAATTCGGTTTAATTTAACTTAAAAATTGATTATAATCATGTAAAAATCAATATGGACACAAAACCTAACTTTGAACCGATTCAAAACACCTGGCTCAAGATCTATTTGATGAACCGAATGATCACCTCTTTTAGATATTGATATTATTTTCAAAAATATTCAAATTCAAAGGAAATGTATAACTTTCCCATGAAAATTAATGGATGGCTAGTATATGAAAAATTTAGAGATAGTTAGAAATCGAACTTGGAATACCAAATATCTTTTGGATTCAACAAGACTAGAATTAGTAATTGCAGTCCCCAATCATGAGTATCTTTTCATGTTGGTGTAGGTTGTTTGTATTACCTATGAAAGTCATAATGGAGGTAAATGAGATTTGTTTGCTTATATAAATGGCATAGTGAGGCTAGTTTTAACACTCTAGGGAATGTGAGATGGTCTAAGGTCTATTCTCCTAAGAAATATGGTGGTTTAGGCATTCGCAATTTGGAGTTATGAAATCTTGCGGGTGTAGAAAAAATTGCATGGCATATAAGCAAGCTTAGGAGTTTCTATGGGTCAAGTGGACTCACGAAGTGTATATGAAAGGTGAAAAATGAAAAATATTCAATCTGTATAATCTCTAGTTGAGTTTTTAAGAAAATTTGAGTAGTGAAAAATAAAATATGAAAATGGGTTATTAGTTAAAACTAGCTGATACTCAATTCAACAAGCCTACAAGAAACATTGGATTCAGCTGAATAAAAAGTTAGTTGGGCTAAGATTGCGTGCATTAGACCTTCTCTTTTTAAGGCTAAATTCATTATGTGGCTGTCATATCTAAACAAGTTAAACATTAAGACTTGACTTATGAACCATGATCGATCATCTTAATGATGAATTGATGATATATGCCCTATGTATGTTGGTTTGCTTGGGCTTTAATATGAAGAACACTTCATCAATCAACTTTGTCTCAAGGAAATGGAGAATGAATGCAATGAAACAAAACATCTTTCTTAGCACATTTTGTACCTTAGTTTATGCAATCTAGGAAGTAAGTCATAAAGTTGTATGGCATCTCAAAGTAAATCTAGTGGCCTAGGTAACTAAGAAGGTTCTATTTGAAGTCAAGGAGCTTATAGATGTGATGATACTTAAAAGCCGCTTATTTGGTTTTAAAATAGATTTCTTCTTTTGGATGTTATATTTTTTGAATAGCTTATTGTATAGCGTTTTTTCTGTTTGATGCGTTTTCTCCTTCTATGTTCATGCACATGAAGACCGCGATTCAAAAACCCTTCTAGAAGATGGTTTGTGCTTACATATTGATGCAAATTTGAGAGTTTAAGTGAATTGCTTGTTTTTATCTCGTCTTTGTTTTGAATGGATTAATGAAATAATTTTCATTTTTTTTAAAAAAAAATTGGAAAGATCCCCCTACAAGAAAGGGGAATTAATCCTTCATGCACACTTGTCACTAGAGTAAAAGCAAAAGTTTTCAATAACTATGTCTTTTTCCTATTAGTAGTATATTAATTTAAGGTTGTGGAGATTCTCAAATAAAAATTCACCCATGATTTAAATTATCATTTATCATATAAATGGAAGCACAAAGTATTGTTTTATCAAATATGCATTGAAATAAAATCACTAAAATAAATTTAACTTTTCACGACATTGGATTTAATGGCATTAAAAAAGTATCACTATTATATTTTTAGTATAATAAATTAATAATTGTTGGTGTTTATTTTAAGTTTCACTATAAAGTGATTAAGTGACCTTTATTTGACCTTTAGTGACATATGTAATTGTTACTATAGTCTATAGTAGCATTTATGAGAAATGTCACTAGATCCTAAGTCGCGAAAAGTTTTAGCATGATTTTTTATTATGCTGCTAAACGGTGTAATAATTGTCACTAAATCCACTATACATACTATTAGAAATTTAAAGTAGTGACATTTAAATTAAATATCGCTAAACATATTACACAAAAAGCAAATTATATTGTAGTAAATTTGTCCTGTAACACTTTATTTTTCAGTTTTGTTTTGTCTTCTTTAAAAATATTTATAAATCTCGCTAATTCACAAGACCCGCCCACCATGTAAAAGAGAGGCAAAAAACCTTACTTGTTACACCATCCAACATTGCAATTCTAGGCTCACAGACAAGTATTTTTAGCTAAACTCGATCCATATAAAGTGATACATACTCTAGTAAGTGAGACAAGGCGATTCTCTTTATATTCTTTAGGGGCGGGCTAAAGGATCCCTCTGGATGAAAAGGATCCCCGTAAATGGCAAAAATCAAACCCCTCCCATAAGGATGAAAAAAAAAACCCTTAATTATAAGTTAACACATGGTTCTTCTGATCTCTATATGTTAGTTCATAACACATTCAACGAGTTAAACTTATTCAAGAGCTTACCTTAACAATGGAATAATTTTACGGTTCGTTTAGTAGTTGGTACTAAATAGCGGGAATAATAGTGAAAGTTTAGGGTAATTTTGGTGGAAATATTCCTTGACAAGTTTAGTGTTTATGTACTTATGTTTGTTTTACGTCAATCATCTTATTTTGAGATGTGAAAACAATTATGAATAAAAAACCTTTATTGATTAATTTTTTATTACTATAGAAATGACAAAATACATTTCATACATTTTTAAACTATTCTCATTACCATCATTTAGTACCAACAACAAAGCGAAACATTATTGTCTGCTTAACTCTTTTGTTTTTATCGTTTTCCCCTTCCGTATCAAATTGTAGGGCAAGAGAAAGATAGAGCTTCAATTTTCATAAGAGTTCCATTTTATTCAATTTTCTTTTCATCCCCCTAAAAAATGACATTATTGTATCATCTCTCGAGATGCACGCCATTAAAGAGCTCTGATGTTTGATAAATAACTTTTATATTGACTTAATAATTGACTTTTTACTTTTGGTTTTTTAATTAAACAAATAAAAAATAAATAAATGGCTTTTAACCTGTTGAAAATTCGACATTTAAGCCGAAATTAAAAAATTATCAGAAGTAGCATTTTACCTTGGTTTTTTGACTTTTCATCTATTTTTTGTCTAATAAACCTCCAATAGTCAACAAATAATTTTTTTATTGAACGCCTCCATAACAGTTCATAAACAATTTACCAACCAATACTTCTAGCAAACTACTCCCATCAAACGTCAACAACCATTTGCCAACGTACTCATAGCTAGCTGACTATAAGGATTACCTAAATATAAATATCCTTAAAACAAGTTGCTCAAAATATTTATCTACTACACGAAAGTTGTCCCATTCTCATACATTCATAAGATTTGTGGTGGCTCCTATGAGAGCGTCTTTCTAAGAGTAGGGTTGTAAGTAATTTCGTGAAAAACCGAACACTGAACCAAACTAAATCGAATAAGTAATTTGTTCGACTATATTTAAAATTTAGTTTGGTTTGAATTGAATTTTAACTATAATTAGGTGTTCGATTTGGACTCGATTTAGGGTCCAACAAAACCAAAAAACCGAACAAACCAAAATGTTAAAGCCATGTTATATCTTCTATTTGATTTGTTTGAATTTTTGCCCTTATTTTTAGATTTTGTTAAATGGTTTTTACTTGTTCAAATTAAAAACCCTAAAATTATTGATATTTATTTAGGAGCTTTAGAAAGAATAAGTTTGAAACAATACATGCAGATTTGACTTTCAGTGCAAAAGATACGAATCGGTGCAATTCGGTCTATTCGGTTCAATTTGGATTATAAATATTATGATTTGGATTTGGACTGAAAAAGTCAAAACTGAATTTTATTCGGTTTGATTTGGATTTGTATCGAATCCAAACCAAAAGTCAAACTTTCTCCCCTATTTAAGAGACAGTTCTCACAAGGCCACTCTATGAACATAAAAAGAAAATAACAAATAAGAAAAAAAGTCTTTTAATTTTTACAATATCACCTACTGAAAAAATGATGATCGAGTTTGATGATGAACATCAAATTATTCGACAATAATAATTGTTTGGTAAAAGGTAATAAAAATTGTACTTTGTATAATTAAAAAAAACTTACTTATTACGTTAAAATGTCTTGTGCTCGATCAAAATTAAAATATTCTATCTTTATACTCTTGAATAATAAAAATCTCACATTTTAATTAATATATAAAAATCTCACATTTATATTATTTATTGATTTAAAGTACTTTTCAATTACTTTACATGCTAATATTGATTTTTGTGATCCTCCATTGATACAGATACGTCATACAATAACAACAAGATATTTGGATCCAACTACAAAAGTTAAAGATCCAATAACCTCAAAAAAATAAAAGTTTAAAGATACAACAACAATGATCAAAAAGTACTTTAGATGAATAATTGATTAGTTGTATAAAGGAAAAACCTTTATTATTAAAAAAAATTATAATCCGAAAGGGTTAATGTAAGATTTTTTTAATTTTAATTTTCCTATTTAAAAATCCTACTTATTAAATTATATCATTAAAAGTCATATTTTTGCTTAAACATATATCCTTAATATTTGCCACATTTTTCTTTTTTTTATGTCCCAATAAATTTGTCATATCTGCTTTTAAACATGACTCCACTATTTTATTCTCTATATTCACTCACTTATCCTAAATATCTCACTACTTTAATCTCTATATTCACTCACTTATTCTAAATATCTCACTACTTTTTTTTGAAATAAAATATCTCACTACTTTAATCCACTGTAACTAGCTCCTCAATTACCACGTCATTTATATATAAGACAAATTAATTAAGACAGTGAAACCATTCGGTAAACACATAGGCTGATAGGAGTAACACTCGCAAGTCCCAACATACGAACTATGAAGTAGCTTCTTCGGGTGTGGACCAGGGGTGTTTAATGGGCCAGATAAGGGTCGGGACAGATTTAAGTAAATATGAATCGAGTCGGATTAGGCCCTTTAAAATTAATACTAAAAATTATTTAAATCCCCATTTATCAATTTATAACAATTAAATTATTATCATTTATAATAATTAGATTGAAAAAATATAAATAATTTGATTGACATTGTCATTTATAAAATATTTAAATTATACATTAATTATACTATTTATAAAGGCCCGTTTTTGGCCCTTTTATTGCCCGCTTCATTTTAATTATAATATAGCCCAAGGTTATTAGGATCGGGATTCTACCCTAGGATTGTTAAGAGGGTAAGATCGAAATCGGTAGACTCGGATCGTAGGATCGTGTGATCCTACAAATAAATATTAATTTGTTTTGGATTATTGATTACCAATTATGTTGGTTCTCTTTTAAGTTTTAAGGTGTAAGTGAAAACTTTTTTGACTTCATATATTAAGTTTTACAAAAACAGTACTTAAAATAATTATTTTTGAACATCAAATCCAAAAAAACTTGAATTTTATTAAGGTGTTAATATAGTTTTTTTAAATATTAATTTATACGTAAGTGAAATTTGTATATGAATATTTTATTATTGAAATCTACCTATGTAGGATCGGATCGTTGGATCGTAGAATCGTGTTATGAACCTACCACCTAAATTCTTGAGCTTAGTAGGATCGCACGATTCTACCACATTAAGATTCTACCTGCGATCCGGATCGGTCGCCTATCTTTGGATCGTAAAATCGTAGAATTGTAGATTAGAATCAGGATTCTGATAACTATGGTATAACCCGTTTTGGCTCGGCCCGGCCCTTACAAAGCCCTTCTAGAAACGGGCCAGATAAGGACTCAAAATGAAGGCCCGGACCATTGAACACCCCTAGTGTGGAGTAACAAAACTGCATTAAATTATAGGTTTTCATGCAGTTCATCCAAGCCAATTTCGAATCAATTACTTCGGCTCGGTTTAAAATCAAATTTATGTTCATGTTGGTTTTTACATATATATAACTGTAAATTCATATTTAAGCGGGTCAAATCAGATTCAGTTACGTCACATACACGTTGAATAATCAAATCTGTTTTAAACACCTATACATAAAATGGTCGAGCGTTCAAAATATTAAAAACCAAGTATTAAAACTCACACTAATATTTTCAAGGGTGGAGGCATCACTAGTTCAAAAGCATGAATTTGATTTGCATCACTCACCAGTCCCTGGTAAATGTTTTAACACAAAATACAATGACATATGTGTATCATTACTATAAGAAACAGGTAAACAGAATATACAAAAACAGAACATTTTCCAGTATGTTTGTATCCATAATGCAAGCATCAAAGCTTACATGCTCGAGATCTATTCTAGACCGATATTCCATATTTCCTTGTTCGAGAGCAGGATCGTACAAACTTAACCTACGTAATCCTTCAAAATTTGTCTCAAGTATTCTTCCTGTTCGACACTACCTTCAAGTTGTTGCCACTGCAATGAATTGGCAAATACATAAGATCAATAATTCATAAACAGGAAACTCGATTATGTGACCAATACGTGCAAATGATTTCGGAGTAGCATTACTTCACTTCAACAATCAAGATACGAATTTCATTCCATTGTTAGTACGGGGTTGAAGAAACAGCTATCCGAAATCCCAACATCAAATAAAAATTTAAGAAAAAAGACATTGGCTACTATTAGCGTATAATAGATATCATGGGGCCTCAACCAAAAGCTTAAGGCAATGGTTGAGGCCCCACGAGAGCCCTTTGCTCTCCTCATACCTAGTGTTTGATATTCCACTTTACATGAGAGGTGGTTGAGATTCGAACCCGTGACCTCTTGTCACGTTGGCTTCTAATATCAAGTTAAAGGACCATCTCAACCAAAAGCCTAAGCTGATGGTTGAGGCTCTAATAATGATTTATACTCTCATGTCCTCTAGCAAAATGTAGCCATGTAGGTGTACATATGAAACTTGTTTTGCTTTGACATTTTATAGAAAGAAAATATGAAAGTAGTGTCAGGCAATGGCACAATGATCATGAAATTCAGTGGTAATGCTGGAAACACCCTTCAAGTAAGGGGAAGAGGGAATTAATCTTTCATGTAGTTCATGACAAATATTCAGGGGTATGGCTGGAGATACCCTACAAGGATTTAGATGCACATACAGTGAAGCTCATTATACGGCAGGGAAGAAGCACGCAAAATTTTCAGCTACATAATTACAGCAATTTGAAGTCTCTTTTACCCAGTAGCTTGTGACTTACTACAAGTCTACGGCCATAGTTCAGGATACGATAACTGTGATCAAAACGAAAAACCTTCCTCGATGAAAAATTCTCCAATTTCTGAGCAGAAAAATGGTATTTATAGTACTCCGCTTTGTAGCCGGTACTTATGGCAGGAATGGTTATAAACTTTAGCCTAAACATTTAAGAAAATCCCACATCATTGCCATGGTAATGACACTCCATTCCCAAGCTTGTGATTTTCTTCATAAATATTCATTACCACTTAATACCACCTTCCTAAATAATAACGGATGGTCTTCTTATTTTTCTAAATGACTGAATTGGATCCCTAAACCATAAATGCAATTTACTTTGTTAAACGATCTTCGGTTACTAATACTAAAAGACTTTCCTTTTTGACTTAAGACCGTAAAGAATGAAGATGCCTTAAGTTAAATCCATAATAGATTTTATGTGATGTGCCGTTACTTACACATATAATGGTTATACTCAACTTGTTTGCAGCTATTACTTGAAGATGAATATATGTCAAAGACTCAAATAGAAAAGGAAAAGAATTTAAGAAGACTCACTGCTTGATGAGAAACTGATACAATATCCCAGCCAGACGCAGAGACATATCGCCGTTTTAGCACTGTATGCCCAAGAGGAACCCCTGAAATTTCTAGCATGTTAGGAAGCCTCAGAAGAAATCATGTTAATTGATACAAGAATGATAATATTTACCTAAATTTCTAGAGAAATGAGTAGGTCCATCGATTTCAAGAGCAACTTTTTTGTCAATCAAGGCTGCATCTATTGTGTACGCGTCCAAGGCATACTCTCTCACCCATTCTAGCCCGGTGCTGTAAAGTAGACGGGCAACTTCTTTTTGGAATGATGACGTAACTTTTTGGTTGAATCTCCTGGTTCTCCCTGCACGAGCAATAATCTCCTCGACATCACTCCTTAAAGACTGCCGTAGATGAGAGTACTCAACCTTCAAGCAATGATTAGCCAAATAGACCTGAGAAGCAAACATGACATCCTCTCTATACTGATCTGTAATTCTCCCTTCCTCACAATTTTGCAGGGTTTTCCACACATTGAAGAAGAAATTACGGTTCATCTCACCAAGAGCAGCATATGACCAAGCTATATTTCCGAGCTGATCCCGATTGAATCTAAGGATAACAGGATCCAAACCTTCAGAATCTGCAACTATAATCTCACCATCACTTGGTGAATCCTTATTTGAACAGCATTGAAACTGGTTTTGATCCTTAAATACATTGTCCAAGGCGTCAAGCAAACAATTAGCTGGTTCATTTAAGAAAGCAAAAGCCCATAGCAACTGAGCAAGCTCTTGCGGACGAAAAGTATGAATTATCTCAGAAGCCCTCTTAGACAACTCTACAAAGAGGTCTGGAGCAGAGTGCCTCATTGAGGCAAATGCACCAGCAACATTTGCAACATTCTGAGAATTGAATTCATCAGCTTTGGTCATTGCAATCTCGGCAATTCTATCCATTTCCGTCATGTACAGAAGGTCGCCTCCAATCTTAGACAATGCCCAAGCAATATTTGAGATACCTTGGGCTGAGCACTCGGGCAGTGCAGTCATTGCAATACCGACAAGCATAGACATATCCCTTTGACGGGCAAAAGCCAACCTTCGAGTTTCCATCATCGAAACTTTCTCCATGTTCTTTGCAATCCGATGAATCGCAGTAGCAAGATTCAAAGGAGTGACAGGAGAAGGGCTCAACCCTTTTCCAACAGAAATGATCATCTCTGAAACCACCTCCAACACTTCTTCAGCTGTCTGGGCATCTACAATCATCCTGTTTAAGTTAACCTCCTTTCTACGGTCCGATGGCTGACCACTAAACTGTGACAATCTCTGAACGAACGTCTCCATTGTTTCCTTCTTCTTTTCCTCAAACATCCCATCTCCAAGCATTCCAACCGCCTTACGTATGTGATCCATATTATCTAATTTACTCATATCATCCATTTCAATTTCATCATCAGAATCAAAATCAAAGTCCTCATCATCTACCTTAACTTTCTTATCTACTATACTCTTATTCTTCTTGTTCTTTTTCTTCTTTTTCGCCTTCCGGCTTACCATATTCTCCATAACTCGGGTCATTCCCCTATCCTCAATGGATTTCAATGCAACTTTCCTAGCCCTCACACACCAATCCATACCATCTGTATCTGCTAACAACCTAGATTTTTCTAGTTTCTTCTTTTCTATGGGATCTGAACTTAAAGGCCGGCGCTTACCTAAAAATTCCAATTTCCAATCATCCACTTGAGGTTCTTGCTGCTTACCATCTACAGCCTTAACAGAAAAACTACCAATTTTCCCATAATTCTCACAATTCCTCAGAAAACACCGAAAATCCAGCTTTCTTTCCAAAACCCCATTTGTAATTCTGCCTAATAATGAAAACTTTAAATTCGATTTATCATTAATAATTAAGGGTTTCAAACAAGTTTCACCATATAATACACTTGATAATACTTCCATTATTGCCTATTATTCCTATCTTCTCTACTTCATCCAAACAGTATTCAGAATTTGGGCTGAAAATGGAAGTCTAATAATAAAATAGAATAAATATATATAAGTTTCCTTCCCAGAACCAGCAGGTCTGTGTAGCGATGAAACAAATACAATAAAGATAGAGAAAGAGATATGACTGAAAACTTACTGGACAGTAGTCTCTTCAAATCTTTGTCCGAAAGAACGGACAAAAAGCAAGCGTAAATTTTATCCCTGAATTCCACTTCTCCCCGGCGAAACTAGATAGAAGAGGGTAGGACTCAGGCTCGAATTATAGATAGTCCGACTTTGCAAAAGGAAGGGGCAGGAACTAGACATGAGTTTGCTCTTCACAACCTTTGCTACTTGTCCGTCCTTATGAGGATGCACCTGATGTATTTTGCATTTAGGCGGAAAATAACACAAAAATGTATTTTGCATACACAAAAATGTATTTTGCATTTAGTCGGAAAATAACACAAAAAAACAAGTGAATGATGAAATGAAGGGTTAATATGGGGAGAGAAAATAAGTCGTGGATGAGATTTAAAATAGAGAATGAGGTTATTGCAAAAAAAAACGGTGCATAATAAATGGGACAAACTAAAATGAAATCATGTGCAAATTGGGAAGGATAGAGGGAGTATTAGTGACTCGTTTGTTTGACTCAACGACCACAATGGCGGTAAAAAAGTTACATCATCGAACCAATTTTTATGTTGTTTATCATTCTATATTATTTTATATATTGCATTTATTATACGAGAAAAAAACATAATTAATCTTATTTTATTCATCTCGTTGGACTTTTCATAATATAAAATTTTTATAACTCTTTATTGTGTATAATTCTAGATATTAACAATCCAACAAATTTATTGAACTGATAAAAAGGTGTTTGGATGCAAGTAAAAACATCCAAGAAAGTATGTCACGGGCTAAAGTTAAGTATATTATCTATTGATAGAGCTGTCAAAAGGGTGCATCGGGCATCTTACCAATTGGAAAACTTTCCGTTAGGTTAATTTTGAATTGGGTTATTTTTTGAGCTGGATTATTTTTAGGTCGGATATTTTTTTCGGGTTTGAATCAGATTCGGATAGATCTAATAGGTCAATGATTGAAACAAACATATATTTTACCATTTATTTTTTCAAAACTTTATACATAATGTTATTTATTTTAAAAAAATATTTTCTTATAAAAATGGTTCAAAATTTTTCTTTTGAGTTGAATATGTAGATTAGCATAAATCAAGTTCATGTTTGAACACCTTAGGAGAAATGATTCATACAACTTTCTCATTAGCTAGTCCGGTATTCTAATGAGCTACCATATGTGCTACCGCATTCCCACCCCTTCAAACAAAACCACAAACAAAGCCACTAAAATTACTACACAAATGAAAAATAACAGTCAAGGAGAAGATGAATAAACAAATAACCATGAGCTTGCTAATTTATACCATTAATCAATGTCATCAAATCTCCCTCTAGGTGAACCATATTGTAGCCAAACCGTAAAGTCAATTCAACCCTAAAAAGCGCATTCGCACATTCACATATTTCCACACCCCAATTTGCTCTCATGCACCTTACTACAGCATAATTATTTAATTCAAAACAAAATTAATATATGCACTACATTGTGTTCTAAAATAAAATCACTTAGAATAATTAATATTATATACTTCATACTTTATACTTCATATTCTAATTCTATATAACCAAACATATATTCTATACTTCACACTTCAATAATTAACATTGTGTTTTGGTTGATTTTACAGAACAAAAAAAATGTTCAATAAAACATAAACTCAACAAAAAATAAACTCAGCCTACAAAAACAAATCAAAAAAATAAAAAAATAACAAAACCAATAGAATTCAATAAAAAAAATAAACTCAACAAAAACATAAACCAGCTACAAAACGAAATAAAAAAATTCAACAAAAACGAAAAAACAATCAGAACATAACCAAAGTACCAAACGAAATCGACCAAAACAAAATTAAAAAAATCAGAATATAGCAGTCCAGCAGAAATCAACCAAAACAAAAGTCAGAACAAAATGAAATGAAATAAAAAACGAAATCCAATAGAAAAAACGAAAAAAAAGAACATACCTTAGGAGTTAGGATGAAGAATTGAAGATGAATCAGTTAGAGACTGTGATACAAAACAAAACAAAACAAATAAAATAAAATCAATACAAAACAAAACACGTTGCAATTAGGATGAAGAATTGAAGATAACAAACAAAATTCAGGACTAAGATACCTTGAAGAAGAGGATTGGAGTCTAGAATAAGAAGACAATGAGGAAAATAAACGTCTTGGCTGCTGGGTTATGAAGAAGACGAGCAAGTTTTGAGTGAAGAAGGTTTTGGCTGTTGGGTTATGAAGAAAATGAAAAAGAAGACAATGGCACTACTAGTCGTGGGTTTTAGGAGAAGAAGAGCAAGAGAGCAAAGAAGAAGAGCAATGGCGGTTTTTGGAATACGAATACAACAGTAGGTTTTTAGAGCAAATAAACGTTCGAAGGTGGAATTTTTTAAATTTTAAGAAGAGCTTATTGGCTGCGGACATAGCAAAAACCGTAGCCTTTGAGTTTTTTTTTTTTTTGAAATTAGGTATATTGGCTGCGGGTAAGGCAAAAAATCGCAGCCTTTGATTATTTTTTTTGACCTAATTTTTATTGCTCATATTAGCTACGTATAACTAAAAACTGCAGCCAATTAACAGCAAAAAATACGTTTTTTTCCACTAGTTGAGTGATTCCTCTGAGTCGAAGGCTGAAGAGAAAAATACTACAACTCTAGCAATTAGTGATGATGATTTGCTCTTCATTCGTGATAAAGAATGCTTAAATGTAGCCTGTGATGATTGCAATTGAGTGATTAATTCGGGTGCTTCATATCATCTTACTAAGACTACTTCTTGTCCGACACTAGTGGTGATTTTGGTAGTGTTAGAATGGGGAATGATGGGTCATACAAAGTTGTCGGCAAAGGCACTATGTACTTGGAGATTCCTACCGATCAAGGTTGTCAGGATCGGGATTCTACGTAGGATCGTTGAGGGGGTAGGATCGAAATCGGTAGAATTGGATCGTGGGATCGTGTGATCCTACAAATATGCATTAATATGCTTTGGATAACTGATTTTCAATTGTATTTCTTCTTTTTTGTAGTTTTAAGGTTTAAATTTATACTTATTTGCATTCAATTAATAAATTTTGTAAAAGAATACCTTTAATAATCATTTTTAAGATACGAATTAAAAAAAACTTGAATTTTAGTCATATTAATATAATTGTTTAGATATATACATATAAATACATAAGTAAAATCTGAATTATTTTAAAAAATCTTACGATTGAAACTACCCTTATAGGATCGGATCGTAAGATCGCAGGATCGTAGAATCGTGTTATGATCCTACCACTTAAATCCTGGAGCTATGTAGGATCGTACAATTCTACCGACATTAAGATCCTACCCACGATTCGGATCAGTCGCCTAATTTTGGATCGTAGGATCGTAGAATCGTTGATCAGGATCGAGATTCTGATAACCATGCTACCGGTTGCAAGCTGATTTTGAGAAATGTCAGACACTTTCCTGATATCAGATTGAATCTCATTTCCATAGGTAGGCTTAATGAAGACTTCAGCCACTTCAATGATGGTAAGTGGAAGCTTTACAAGGGAAATCTTATAGCGGCCCGAGGTAAGAAGCAAAGTTCACTTTATATGATGCAAGCTAAGGTTTGCACGGGTGAGGTAAATGTTGCAGATAAATATTCTAGTGAGTTCTGACATAATAGACTTGACCTTATGAGTGAGAAGGACCGTCCCTAGGGTACGCCAAAGGGGCCACCGCCCAAGGCCTAAGATAAAAATTCAGAATATCCATTTAGGAAAGGGCCCAATATTAAAGATAAAAAAGGGCCCTAATTTAACTCTATCAACTGTATAGGAAAGCGGAAAAGGTGAAACTCAATTAATATACCGAAAGTTATTTATGGCATTGTCTTCCCCAAACAATAAATCCTTCTTGATTCCCAAAAATAATACTGGTGATTATGATAAATATTCAAAGTGGTGATCTCTTGAGAAACCGTCTTTTGTAACAATATATCTTTAGAATTGAATTGAGCTCTTGAGAGCTGTCTTTACAAAAGACAGTGTCAACTAAGAATTTGACATAATTCAAATTTCTTTTCCTGACATTTTCTTCTTGATCGAAAAATTTGGCCTTTCATCATTTCATTATTTCCCGTTGGCAATTGTTTCCCGTTCGTCTTCAATTTCATGTTTATCAACTCCCAAAATCAAGTTCATCTTGGCGGTGCTACAGTTCAACGGTGCATCTCAATGTATTACTTCTCACTTCATCTTGAATTTTAATATAAGGTTGATTTCGATTCTTGATTTCACGAACTTCATCTTGCTTTTTGATTTCATGATTTCGATAATTTGATTCTTGATTTCAGATTTTGATTTTGAAATCTAAATCAATTTCTATCTGCATATCGCTATTGAATTAATCTCACAATTTTATGTATATTTGTATTTTGTAATTTTGCTATTTTTTAACATTGAGGAGCACAAGAGAAAGATATGAATAAAATGTGGGGAATTTATGTTGGCTATTTTTGGGTTAGGATTGAGGGATTTTTTATTTTGACTATATGACCGTGTAGTTTGTGAAATTGGAATATTTCATCCCAAGTGTAGTTTAATTTTTTAAAAGGGCCCCAAAATATTAATTTGCCTAGGCCCCAAAATCATCAGGACCGGCCTGTGAGGAGTGAGGAAGGTATGCAAATGCTCTCTAAGAAGCAATATCTCCATGATGTCTCAGGTATATATGTCTCTTAAATCGTGTGTTGACTGTTTAGCTGGAGGTGTGTTGTTTGAAAGAAGGGCTTTTCATACCCCCAAGTTGGATGAAGGGGAGATTTACCGGGTTATTCCCTTCCATTTGGAGGAAGAACTCAATTAGTATTTTAAATTTAATCATGGGCTTTTATTATTAGTTGGGCTATATGGTATTAATAAAAAAAAGGAAAAACTATAAAAAGAAAGAAAAAGCGCAGTTACTAGATAGAATGCACTACACGCACAAAACATAAAACATAGAGTGAAAGAGAGGCGACAGAGAGAGAAGAAAAGGTATCACGTGTGGTATTGCATCGATCCGATCAAAGGTCATTCGCATTCCGTTTTGCGTCAAATTTTGACACGGTGTTCCTGTCTACCCAACCTTCAACGGTTGGATTATCGTTTTGTGCATTGTAAGTGGGTAATTTGTATTTTGCCCTAATTTACCCTAATTGTTATTTTACCACTTTCTATTTTTGACAAAGATTTTTTACTTAGATACCCTATGTTTATTATAATCACTTAAATACCCCAACTACCACCTTTACAATTATTATAATTATTTAAAATACCCCAACTATCACTTTGTTAATATATGTCATACGTGCCCAACCCAAAGTAAACAATAAAAAAGAATCGGAGGGAGTATTTATTCATGGATAATCAATTGTATTTGTGGGTATTATTGTACGAAAATTAACCAAAAAAAGTAAAATAAAATAAAAAAATTGCAACTCGTAACTACTACGACCTTTACAATTATTATAATCACTTAAATACCTCAACTACCACCTTTACAATTATTATAATTATTTAAAATACCTCAACTATCACTTTGTTAATATACGTGCCCAACCCAAAGTAAATAATAAAAAAGAATCGGAGGGAGTATTTATTCATGGATAATCAATTGTATTTGTGGATATTATTGTACGAAAATTAACCCAAAAAAGTAAAATAAAATAAAAAAATTGCAACTCGTAACTACTACGACCTTTACAATTATTATAATCACTTAAATACCTCAACTACCACCTTTACAATTATTATAATTATTTAAAATACCCTAACTATCACTTTGTTAATATACGTGCCCAACCTAAAGTAAACAATAAAAAAGAATCGGAGGGAGTATTTATTCATGGATAATCAATTGTATTTGTGGGTATTATTGTACGAAAATTAACCAAAAAAAGTAAAATAAAATAAAAATATTGTAATATTAACCATAACTAGATAATCCTCGTGCGATGCACGACTTTATTAAATTTACTAACATATCATTTAAGAAATTTAAATTTTAAGATAAATTTTACATTATAATTGTATCTCATTTGGCTCTGGATAGTTATATAATATATATATATAGTTGTATCTCATTTCGCTCTGAATAGTTGTATATATTACATACATTGTTTGATTTGTACCATACTTTGCATTGTGCGCAAATGATCGTGAAAATTTAGTTATAGATTTAACATAAATATTTATGTAAAATATTTCATAAAATTTTTTAAAAAAATTTGTTTGTCATAAAAAATATAAGTGACTTGCACAAGGGTAGTCACAACCTAAATCATATTAGACTTAGGCATTGCATTTAAGGAACCAATTTCATTAGTACAAAAGTATATTATCTTTTAACCAACTAAAAATATCCAATACACACTTAAATAATACTCATTTAATAAATAAAATTGATAAGATTTTATAAATAATTGGAAAAATAAAATAAATTATATATATTTCTAATATATTAAATGATATGACCTAAAAAGTATAACATCAACATGGATAACATTATAATCATAGTTAGAAAGTAATTAAGTCAAAGATAGTAATTAGTGATGATGTCATCATTGAGTTTTGGAGGGAAATTTTTTATTGAGGTTGTAACACATAAGCAATATTAATTAATGATGATGTCAGCGTGTTTTATTTTAGTAATAGTTACTAGATTATCCTCGTGCGATGCACGGTTTTTTTTTATTTCATTAATTATTTTAAAAAACAAAGAAAATAAATTCTAAATTATTGGTTATGGAGGTGGTTTGTTGAGGTTGAATTAAAAAACGTAGGTATTTAAAATATATAGAACAATTTACATCAGAATTAAGAAGAAATATTAGGACGAAAAAAAATATTTCATATGATTATAAATTCTGGAAAACCTCTTTGAATACTACATTTGTTGTAGTTCAACTAATATTAATGATGCCCTTTAAAGCATAATGGTGCAATATATGTTTCTTATTCATAATGATTATTTTTACTATTATAATAATGTATTTTCAAATTTCAATATAATATGTTATAGTCCAATTAAAAGTCTTTAATATTGATCATCAAATTAGTTATCCTAATTATTCTTAGTCTTAATTATACTTAGCATTTAAGATTCTTATATTCATTAATCTTTCATGATGTCATCCTCGTTAAATGGAGGAAAAATTTTTCATAAGAAGCTGACATCTCATCAATTTTTTAGGTTGCTTATGTCAGCCGTTTTTTGCTTTAGTATCTATAGATAGATAGATAGATTATAGATAGATTTTCCATATAGAGTTTTCACCAAATTTCGTGATTCTCGCATGAGGCAGACTTGGAAGAAATTACGATCCCTTCAACAAGATAATCAATGGAGAATCGAGAAGACTTGAAATCAATCCTTCCATATCTTCCATTGAAGCTAGAATCCTCAACACTTGCATGGCCACACCAAGTAATTGAAGCCCTAAAATCATTGTCTCAAGGCCCAAGTCATAGTCGAGTTGATTCAGGAGAAGTCCTCTTCCTCGCCATTTCCGATCTCAGAAAGTCTCTTTCGCTTTCCCCTCACCTCTTAGCTCCCTCCGCGGCTGATGGATATGCCCTCTTCTTCGATGAGGTTCTTTTTTTTGTCATTTCTTATTTTCCATTGCTTTTTTTGGCTGAAGTATTGACCAATTTTAATCTGCATATGTTAAAGTAATATTGTGGTGGTATACTGGTTTAAATTTTTATCTTTGTGTTGCATAAACATATATTCTGCTTATGCTAGGTTAATTTTACTGGGTGGGAAGGAATTTTCATTGTTTTGGTGGGATTTAGTAGTATGATTCGTTTGGTTAACATTCTAATTTTAATTGACACAAGAAGTAATTTTTTTTAGAAAACAACTTCTCTCATAAAATTTTTAGGAAATTGATTTTTGTGTTTGATAGCACCTTGAAAATTATAATTGACTCATGAATTTTAGTTACCAAGGGTACCATAGTGATTAAATTCTTCAAACTTGTAGAAATTAACTTCCGTTGAAATCTTAAATTCTTATGTTAATTGATACCAAACACAATCCATTTTGGCATTTCCTAGGAAGTTTAAGTTCCTATGCTAGTTAGTTTCAACCAAACAACACAATAGTATTTTGATTTATGTGATGGATTTCACAAACTTTTATGATTGATTAGCTCGAATAGTATACGATTTTGACAAGGGTGGAATCAAGGAAATATGCTGGAAGAGATGTCGTACAAACTATTGAATATTAAAAATAAATTAGAAGAATAATCCATGTAGACGACCCCAAAAATGATCTATTGGTTCAAGTAGCCAATCCCAATCTTTTGGGATTGAGGCGCTGACATTGTTGTTGTTGTTGTTGTTATATGTGATTTGAGCTTTAAGTTGTTCCAAACGTACAAATGTATAAAATAAAGCATTCTAAGTGGGTGTTGTCCGTGAGGATTTTGCTTTCATCCATTTGGTTGTTCTTCTAGATGAGGAACAATGTAGATTTAAGTTGGCAACCCCAATAATGGCAGGCCTTGAGTTGTGGGATTAAAGTAATTGTTTTGATTCAAAACATATGATGCGTTTCTAGCATTTTTAATTAGTATTTATGCTAAGTAGGGTTACATGGGAAATGCTAAAACTTGAGTATAAAATGTGATTTGCTTTATTACGGGGGCACATGTGGCATACATGATCACATGTTAGATGCGACTTGTTTGGACACGACTACCTTGTAACGTCATTGGATGCCTTATATTTTGATGTGGAACTTGGACCACTCAGGGAGAAAGAAGGAATTTAAAGAAGAGCCTGTAGCCAATAAGTTTGCAAAAAGTTATAGTGACCAATAAACACAATAATTGTATAAATACAAGGTAAAATTGGAAGTTTATGTGTATCAATAGAAAATTTCTATAATTTGAGATTTAAAAAGTTGGAAGGCTATGAAGCTGCCAACAAGGGTGTGTGAGTGTTATATAAGACAAGGATTATGTTAAACTAATACTTCGTTTACGATACTATTACAAAAATAAAAGTTGTGTAGCATGAAGCCATGAAGCATAGTGCAAAAACAAGATCGATAGTATCGTATTGCCCGCGTTGTAAATCTTTTCAAATTTACTAAATTGATAGTAATGTGTCAAGGAATTTCTCATGATTTTGGAATGAGAAATTTTGCACTATGGCATGAAGATTCAAACTGCAAATGGCATTATTTCTACTACTTTAATCACTAGATTTTGTCATATAAATAGTGTTGTATCACATATTAAAAATAAAAAATATGGTAGTGGCATGTTGGATTGGGGCGGTCTCCTATGTAGCTTCGCTTTGGTCTATTAGATATTATTAGGCTTTTGTTCCTTTCAAGTATCAAAGTAACTCGACAGATGAATTAACATAATAAAATTTTAAATTTTTTATATTGACAGAAACAATAACAATAATGCCAAAACTTTAATCCTAAAAGATTAGGGTCGACTACATGAATCAACATATCAGTTCTTCATTTGATTTTTAGCTAAAGAACACATGATCATTCATTTGCTAAGGATGAAAAATTAAAAAAGGATACATTTTGTTATTTTTACTCCTCTATAAAATTTTGCTACAAGTTTCTAGCAAACTCTTTGTTGTGTAGTCTGATTTTGTTCCTTGAACACAAGTTCATCTTTTTTTTTTTTTTTTTCACGGAGAAATTGTGCGGGTTTTGTCTCTTTTTAGTATTTACACTCAAATACCATTGTGGGGGAAATAACACTAAAGCAAGGTCTCCATACACCATAATTCCGCGTAAAATTTTCAAAGACTTATGTGTATAACTGTTCAAGCATAGTTCTTGAAGATTCAATTGACATTGTAACAGTGCTCGTGATTATTTTTAGTTTGTAGGAATTTTTTACAATTTTTTTAACAAGATTTAATCAACCTTACTCTTGTATCAACTAAGCAGGTTGTTTAAAATTCAATTAATCTTTAGTAAGAAGCTTATCTGTTTCAATGCGCCAATTTACCTTCGTCATTATGGTTCAAAACCAATGAAAAATAAGTCTTGGTTTCCATTTGAAATGAGGAGAATAAAATACTAAAGATGTAATGTAGGCTCATAGCATTACTATATAAATCTACTATTACTTTTGGATGGAATAACTATGAGTAATCAACGTAAATTCTTACATGTTGTCACCTTTTTGCAGTTTTTGTCCAGGGCTGAATCAGCTAAATGGTTTGGGGAAGTTGTACCAATGATGGCAAATTTGCTACTAAGATTTCCTACACTTCTAGAATCTCACTATCAATATGCAGACATGATTATGGTTGGGATCGAAACTGGTCTTCGCTTGTTGGAACCTCAACAACCTGGCATCGTATTTCTTAGTCAGGTATCTATAAGTAACTACTCTATTGTCTTAATGTTAAAAGGATTTTATTATTGTGTGCTATCAAATTTTCTAACATTTATCTAAGTAATATGACCATTTTTTTTCTCATTTTTTCGTATGAACTATGAAGTACTCATGTTTTAATCAGAGGAAGTAAACTTGGTACCTTTAGCTGTCATAAAGTATATCAATTATCAAGTAGTTAGAGATGTTTATTTGTATATAGCCCATACATGTTTGTGATATTTACATTGTAGTAATACTCATTATACTTCAAAACTATTCATCAGTGAGATATTTTCTATCTTTTACCTTCAACTAACTGTCTTTTCCATTCTAGTTTGTATTGTGGATTGTCTCATTTGTATGATATTATGTGGTATGATGTTGTGTTTTCCTTTCTTTATGAGAGTTATGTCCAACACTCCAACTTACTATATTGATATAAGATATAGATCTTTTCTTCAGTTTGAAAACATTTCCTTTCTTTTTTAAGCAATATTGGAAGCATATGTATTCTCTTAGTTGTATAGTTGACTTTTAGGTTCACGCCATAAATGTCATGGATAGAAAATATAGATATAGGTAAGCAGCTATGAATTAAGTTTAAAATTGAAGAAGGTCTCAATTTCAGTTATTAGTTATAATACTTCACTTTCATGATATGGAAAAAGAATTTACCAAGTAGAGTAGAGTAAGTGTCACTGGCTAATTCAGAGCAGTTCTTTAGGTATAGTTAGTAATTCATGAGTTCTAATGTAATGTGATGAAATAGTGTTATCTATCTTGCAAAGAGTTAGCAATACTAGGATCTAGCCAAACCTACACGTGACAGATTCAGTGACATCATTAATATAGTTAGGTACTGTTTTGCATACAATGTACTGGAAACCTTCTGCTTTCATTTTTTGGATTCACCCATCTTCGTGACTTAAAGTGGTCCTTTAACACCAAGTTTCAACGTTTCTGTATAGGAAATTATTGCCGCTCTGCTGTCATGTGCCTTCTTTTGCTTGTTTCCAAATGCTAGTAGAGGTGCCAAACATTTGCCAGTGATCAACTTTGATCACTTATTTCAGTATGTTATAGCTTTTCTCTCTTTGATAGATGTCGTCTTAGTTGTATAGTTTTGTTTCAATCAAAGTTTTAGTTACTAAAAATAAATGGGTCAATAAGAGGATGACAAGTGGCCCTTGTTATCTCTTTGACGAGTTACAACATGTCACTCAAGGACTAAGGTCTTTCAAGGGAAGATATGGTTAAAGGTGAGAAATTTTTAATAATTATTTACAGGTGAGATTTTAAAATCAGATCATCCAAATATGGAATTTTAATTGCATTTTCTCTTAGATTATATTCTCTTAATTCTACATTTGCTGAGTTTGACTAGTCCAATTATTTCGACCTTTTTTTATAAGTGACGTTTGGCTATGTGACAAATCTTAAAGATTTGTTAAAAATTCTCGTGTTGCTTGCGTGTCTATATCTGCTGCTTCTTGCTCTTCTTTATCATTACCATATTCTGTAAGAACAACTTTTGTTTTTAATAATTACAGGAGTTTGTATGAAAACTACCATGAAAAGCAGGAGCATAAAATCAAATGCATTGTACATTATTTTGAGAGGATACATTCATGTATGCCAGTGGGATTTGTTTCATTTGAAAGGAAGGTTCTTCCTCTTGAGCACAAGCAGCCTTTTGTCACTTATCCCTCTGCTGATTATTGGGCCAATTCTGCAGTTCCTCTCTGCCAGTTTGAGGTAATATATGGACTAGGATGTGAACTATTGGTATAACGTTTCAGAGGTAAAATAAATTCAAGCAAAAAACACTTATCAAACTTGTACATCTATGTGAAAGATCTGCTCTTCAGGCATGATAGAGGACCAATCTAGAGATGCTGTCGAAGTTGATTTTGCAAACAAGTATCTTGGTGGCGGTGCTCTGTCTAGAGGTTGTGTTCAGGTACATGTACTTCTTGCTTATAACTTATTTGGTAGTTGTTGCTCTAGTCTCTCTTGAAGCCTTCCCCTGAATAATATAGAGGTGGCAATTTGGTTGTTTGGATCTACTTCAGGTGGGGTCTGTATGGATTTTGTCAAACCATCAAATCAGATTAGGCCATTTTCATGTTTGTTGTAAATTATACTAAAGCTTTTATATACTTACCTACTTAAAAGCTTTCAATTTCCATCTTTTCATGGAGATAATATTTTTTAAATCATTCAAAGCTTCGTGGAGGTTTTTCTTTATGGATGCACTACGAGCGTTATTTTTACAACTATATGTTACTTGTTGGATTAACTTTAGCTAATTTTTGAACAAGATGATTCGATAAAGATCCATTTCAAAATTGTACTTCTAGAATTTTAGACATTTTTTAAATTGTAAATAAAGAATTTTAGAACATTTATGGAATCAAAATGAAGTGTTGAAGAGTCATACTAATGAAGGAATGTCAATGATCCGACATGGGTATTTCATGTAAAATGAAGAGTCTAAGTAACATAGTTTTGATAAAGATTCAATTTGAAATTGTAATTCAAGAATTTTAGAACGTCAGCGCTAAAAAACTCTTAGATCCTTACACTATTTGAATAGTGAATTATAATGGCTAATTTGGTAAAAATAATGGCATATAAAAGATTCCATGACATTAATCATCACATATAACTAGTTTAAGATTCATTACATTGAACACATCATTTTATTCTAATGGATGACCATGACCCCTAGATCTATCACTCGTTTATAGTGTATTAATGGGATATCTAGGATGTTTAGAAAGGTTCGGAACATAGTGTAAATATGGTATGTTGCTTTGGTTGCAAAACGACTTACGCAATTAATGTAGATGGTTTTGAGGTTTTTGAACTGTATTGCGCTTGCAACATGCTCAAAAACCTTTAATTGTGGTTTATTTAGCACTAAGATTAGGAAATCTCTAGGCTCATTAATTTGCCGACCCATACTTGCCCTAGATCCAACAAACGTAATTTGACCTATTTTAGACCTAGACTCAATCTATAGATCAATTTTAGACCTAAATTGACCTTAATATTATAAAAATGGTAGTTAAAACAATAAGATCAAGACTCATATTGGACACAGTAGGACTCTAGACACATTAGAACTGCGCGTCTGTTTTTGATTCGGATTGGCCCTATTCAGACCTAACATATGACAACTTTTCCTATGACTATGAGTGTCAAAGTTCGTGTCCATCGAGTGTAATGTTCGACATGTGATAGATTGGGCAAATTAGAGTGTGAGACATGCAAAGGTTTTGGCAATCATTGAACTAGTAAAATGAGGATATTGTCGAACAACATACAAGATGATTTGTTAGTTTTTTTGACTCATTGCTTTCTTTTCATGGCTTTGCCTTCTTCTTTATTTTTTTTCTGTATAGTTATATAATCAATTTGGTGGTTTATCCTTCCGTATATAATTAACTTTTCTAACCATGTTTATTGCTAAAGATATCCATGTTTCGGTGTCATGGAAATTCAAACCTTGTATTCTTTTAGTATGCCATAGGCATTTGGAATAGAAGATGATAAGGAGGCACCTTATAATTCAAAGAACCTGCAAGACACAAGAATCTGTATGAGTTGTTCACACCTGAGCTTTGCATAGTTGTGATTGCTAGCTATGTATTGCTTACAAATCCTCTTGCTAATAATATTTCTCGCGCTGCTTTGATTTAGATACTTTGTACAATGTCTTATCAAAAGGAATAGATAGTTTCATTGCTAATTAAACATTTTGTAGGAGGAGATTCGTTTTATGCTCAATCCTGAACTGATTGCCGGCATGCTATTTTTGCCTTCCATGTCAGACAATGAGGCAATAGAAATTGTTGGCGCAGAACGGTTCTCAAATTACTCAGGGTTAGTGCCAATGGAATCTAATGTTAAATCTTTTATGCTTTGAGAATATACATGTACTGGTGTAGTCATTAGATTGTGTAGGATTACATTGACGAGGTTTGGAGAGTCTTTCTTTTAGAACCTGCTTCCTTAGCGTTGATGTTATCAAGATTTGAAATCAACGTTACTGAATTCATTTGATCTGTAAAGATGTACTTGGTGTGGGTGATGCTAACAGCTAATAGCTATATAACAATACCATTTGCATACTTTTAGTTTTATAGGTATTTGTTTACTTGTTAGTTGACACCATTAAATATGTTGTAGGTATGCCTCTACATTTCGTTACATTGGAAACCATGTGGACGCAAGAGACATAGATTCTTTGGGAAGACGCAAGACAAAAATCGTTGCTATAGATGCATTGTGTAGTCCAGGAATGAGACAATATAGAGTTGATTGCCTCTTAAGGTTTGTCATTTTTCATTCATTTTTATTTGGAGGTAATATGCTCAAGAGTAATCAAATAAAGGGCTTAATGTTGGTTTTCTCTCTACACGTGCCCTTGTCTTCTCGAGTTTGCATTGTTTGTAACTTGTAAGTTTGTTGGCTTACCACTATAGATTAGTTTAATGGAACCGTCATATGTTAATTTTGTCTTACAAGGCTTGAAAAGAAGGGTGTGATGATTGATTTCACCTCTTCTGTTGTCCTCATGCAAACTATCTTGATGACAGCACAATGTCAACATGGGGCTCGGTTACATGAATCAAAGCAAATCAATGTGCGAGACCATTGTTTACTGCAGCGCATTGCTGAATAGAGGATGCTTCTGTATTAATTTGAATTCAGCTCATGACATTATGTGACGATGTTTTATATTGGCTATCCTAACATATGGTTGTTGAGCAAATCCAGTGTCTTTTCTAAAATTCTGCGTGTTGATTATCTAGTTAGACTTTTCAATTTTCATGTTTCCTGTAGATGTATTGAGCAAAGATTTTCTATGCTTTTGGGTGTGATCAGGCTAGTTACACACAGGATGTGTGGACAAACCATCCCATTCCTAGTTGATGTCTTTTCCTTTGCATTTGTTTAGGATTAGTAGATTTACTTTGTCTTTTTGGTTTAGTGGTATGTTCTGTATGGTTGACTATGTTCACCCTTTCTTTTGTTATGAGATTTCAATTTAATTGGAAAAATGTTTAAATTTGTAATAAGATACAACATTCCATCATCCCAATGCATACTTTACTCCTGCCTAGCTGAGGTTTGAGGAATGGCATGTATGCAACCTTTCCATTTCAATAACAAAGAGGTTAAACGATTATTAATTGCTGTACTGGATATGACTTAATCAGCTGCTTATTTTTGATAGGGAGGTTAATAAGGCTTTCTGTGGCTTTCTGGTTCAACATAAACCTCGTCAGGAGCAGAACCTGTTGCAATCTTATAATTCTTGCGACGTTCGCGTTAGTAATGATTTTATGGATACTAACATCTCTGGGATTCGAGCAACAGTAAGGGGTTGAATTTTGTGTACTATTTGGCTTTGTTATTTGACTTGCCTATTTCTTTTTCTTTCTTGTTCATCACCTCATGATTCATGATAATTTTCTTCTCACTTGATAGTATAGATGGTTCTTTTCCAACCAAGTGGGTTATACTTTGATATTAACTGATTAAGGAATGTCGTATTTCTCCTGATCCAGGTAAATGAAGGTGGTAAAAGCTCTCCAAGCGCCGATAAAACAGAAGCATCTCAGAATGTGGAAAACAAGTCAAAAGTTCCTCTCTGTGATGTTGGTATTGCTACTGGAAACTGGGGTTGTGGTGCTTTTGGTGGAGATCCTGAAGTTAAGACGGTTGTACAGTGGCTAGCTGCTTCTCAGGTGACTTTCCCTTCCATATCTGTTTTTAATGCTGGGTTTTCTTGGATATTTGAAATGTGAATGCGTCTAGCGTTGTACTTTATTAGATAGCTTAAATTTTTGCAACAAAAAGAATGTCAAAACTCAGAACCTTAATCTAAAAAGTTGTGTTCGGCTACATGAAACATAGTTTGTAGAGGCAGACTATGTTACCTGGAACAAAATATAAATCAGAATGTGGGACAAGAACGGGAATGTGGGACGCTTCCTAAGGTAACTCCAGAACAATGGCAACAACAATTGTAATTTATTATAAAATATAAGAGTAGTTTAAAAAATAAAACATAAAATAAAAAAATAAGATAAGGAAAAGAAAAAGGAAAGAGCAAAAAGAAAAGAAAACAGAAAGAACTTAAAATAAAAACTGAAAAGCAAATGGGTCAAGCCCAAGATCCGATAATATTGTTGGGTGATGCAGCCTTCAGATTCCAAATCTCTCACTCAAAATACTGTGGTGTTAATTTGTTACTTTTTAAATTCAGTTGTATGGAATTCCCTTTTTTAATGATAAAATTTGTAACAATAATTTCCGTTTTCTAACACATGCTAAAATGAAGGGGAAAAACTTCAACCTGCGGCCTGACATGTAGCAGTAGATGCTGTTTTGAACATGAACAGGAATAGATCATTTCCTTGTGTTTCAATTTTTATTATTTATGCCAGGAGCTGGTGCATGTTCTTCCTTCTCTCTAGAACCCTCTAGAGATCGCACTTATTATTTTGTTTCACGAGATCATAAATTTTTATGACGGACTAAGTGAGTTTTTCTGTTTAAAAGTTGCCTGAACTATGTCCTACTATAATCCTTGGACTAAACTGAGGTTTGGTTGCAAAAGCATTGCATGTGGGACTCTTGCCTGAATAATATCTTGACATGCTTAACACCTTGAAGTATTCTTCACAACTTCCACAAGCTAAATCAAAGTTGAAATTTCCAGAGGATGCCTAAACAGATAGAATCGAAGAATATATTTCGCATAGTGAAGTCAATTGGAAGTGAAGAAGAAGTAATATAGAGGAATTAGGTCAGATACAACAACATTCCACCTAGGGTGGGATTTAGGGGGTCGAATGTACGCAAGTTTACTCTTGTTATACTCTTGTTAGTAATAACAAAAAAGTTACTTCGGATTGACCCTTGGACCCTTGGTAGCAAACACCATGTGCAACTTCACGTAAATAAGAACTATAAATCTTTCGCCCCATCGAAACCAAAAATCAGGTCAGATAATAAATCTAAAAGCCCGTTGCAACAGCTTGGTGTAATTTGTTATTTCTTGTATTAGCTTCTTGTCTTGGATATGTGTTGGAAGCGTGTGAGAGAATGGATCTATTTCTGCTGTTTCCATTTTCAATACAATCTAATGGTTTGCGCCTAATGTCTTTTATTCTCAGGCTTTGAGACCATTCATTTTATATTACACATTCGGAATCAAGGAATTGCAACACTTGGATCAGGTACTTTTTTTTCTTAGCTACATTTTGAAACCATTGTTACACGAAACGACATTCAGTTCTGTACGAGGACCAGGAAGGGAATGAGGAACGTAACCTATAAAATATAAATTTAATAACAAAAGGAAATAAAATTGATTTTTATATTGTAATGATATATATAGCCCTTTATAAGAAGTTAAAAGGAGAAATATTTGGTGAAAATAAGTATTAGTTACATTGTTATTAGTGTAATTTGTATTGAAATCATAAGATAACTCTATTTTAGGAACCCAATTTAATGTTTATTTTAAGCTATATTTATCATGTTTTTTTGTTTAAAATTTGTTTTTAAGTGGGTTATCAAAAAAGTTTTCTTGGTTTTATTTCTTGATTTCCTCTTATCTTTCTAGTAAAAGCTGTAAATGCAGGCCATAATACCTGTAAAAAAAATCAACTAAACCAGAACGACACCTGAACAGATTTGAAGTCGCAAAACATGGCTACGTTCGCGTTCCATGTTTCCATGGTTGAAACACTCTATAGTTATGTATGGCTGCTTTTTGTGGTGAGATGGAATGTTTTTGGCACTACCTTTTAACATGGGGATGCTGTGCAGATATGTGAATGGATATTGTGCCATAACTGGAACGTTGGAGATTTGTGGAACATGTTGGCCGATTATTCTACTAAACGTGCGAAAGGAGAAACAAAGCAAGGCTTCTTTTCTTGGTTGCTTCCCAATATTACAGTGTGAATGTTTGGCCTTGCATTGATTTTAAGAAACAAAATTCTTGAAGTTGTTAGGAGGCCCTTACGTTGTGGAAGCGTAGCCTAAAGGTGCCCCGAGAGAAGTTATCTTAGTTTGAAGGTACACTGGTGAAACAAGATCGTTTTCAAGTAATAAAGTGATTTAAGCATGACAGGCTCATGCAAACAACAACGTAAAGCTTTGAGGTCGTTCACCTTTGATTTGACTACATTCATCATATTCAGCTTAGAGTAGTTTACTTCATTATGTATTTAAAAGATGGAAGAGCTTGAAAGCTCAATACAAATATAAAGAAATTGTATCAATGAAATATTTGCGTGTTTATGAGAAATTTAGTAGAGTAGATAATTAATCTTTGGTAGAGCCTTAGAGGATATGGAGGCTTAAGCTCCTTGGCTTGGTTCGCGTTTACAATAGCTAGGGTTGTAGGATTATATAAAACAAAATATCCAAGGAGGATACTCATTCCATTCATCTCCAACCAATTGAAGTATACCTACGGTCTAACTTAAACATTTGTGACACTTAACTATCAGGTGTGTTTGAGTATTTATAGCATGTAGGACACTATCTAAAGGCTTAAGGCATGTACTAAGAGTTAAACTAAACAAAGAAGTAACAATTGAGCCAAATGGCGTGTGCTTGAGCATCATAGTGCTCGTTTGAGCACTTCTTTGCTCGTTCGAGCACTGTTGTATTCGTCGTGCAGCTTGTTCAAAAAGTTTCTGTTTGATGTTTTTGGCATTTGCTCGTTCGAGTACCTAGGAATTTTCGTGTTATAAAGTTTCTTGGAAGTTGATTTGGCTTATGCTAGTTCGAGCACATATTATGCTCGTTCGAGCACCTTGAAACAGAATATTTGTTCATGAATCAAAACTTCGGTTCATGGAGTTTGTGTTGTGAACTAATGTTTACATCATAATTAACTAATATTCATCAGTTATATTTAATGTATGGTTTTGGATGAATCCTTGTCACTTCAACTCTATAAACAAGAGTGAATGCATGGAAATTAAATGCATCCTGAAATCGAATTTTTATAAAATTTAGACTTATATCAAATCTTATCATGTCTTAAACCGTAAGATTATTCCAAAAAAATGTTCAACATGTTTGACAACAATATTTGAAATAAATGAAAATTAACTTGAAACAAAAACTAAAAGCAAAATCCAGTTGTGTGTTTAGAAAAAAGCTATTAATAGAAAATCATACCAAATGGGGTATTTGAAAATGAAACATCCTTAAAAGTAAATATAATAAATTTTTTTAAAACCATTGAATAAATTAATACATCTTTATATATTTTTATTATTTAAAATTGAAAAATTCCACACAATAATATCCAACTTGCATCCTTCGAAGCTTCACAAGTATGGCTTCTTCCTTCTCCTGCTTCCTTTTTGTTCTATTGTCTTTATTTTCTGTCGAAAATGAGGGCAACTTTGAACTTTGATAATAGTAGTTTTTGAACTTTGAACATATCTATTAGTGCTTGAAGTGCGCTTTTTTAACTTTATAATGCTAATTATAAAGACACCTTTTGAACTATTGTAATGCACCTTTTGACCTTGTGAAATACACCATTTAAATTATTTGTTAGTGCTTGGCTAGTTACCTCAACATTTATGGGTAATGCATTAAATGGTGAATCACAAAAACTTGCGTAAGACCGTCTTATTCTAAGACCATAATTGGGCCGGCCCATTCTCAGGCGCGTGCATCACACGCGCTCCAGATTTCAATTTTTGGTTTTTTTCATTTTCTGGATATTTTTCAATTTGGACCTTAAATGTATCAATATTGACCTTAGAGATATCAATTTCAACGTAAAGTACTTAAACATATCAATTAAAGTAAAAATTTCAATAACAACATACAATTCATTACTTATCACTGTCAATTATTACCAAACATGCATCAATTATGATCTTATCTTGTTTTTGTTATGATGTTAACTATATCAATTATAAACAAAATAAATGAACCACATAACAACATACAATTCATTACTTATCAGTGTCAATTATTTTCAAACATACATCAATTATGAACTTATCCTGTTTTTGTTATGATGTTAACTATATCAATTATCAACAAAATAAATAAACTACATAACAACATACAATTTCATACTTATCACTGTCAATTATATTAGGTAGAAATTGATCACTTTAACGTTAAAGTTGATCACTTATAGGTTCAAATTGAAATTTTTACTTTAATTGATATATTTAAGTACCACTTTACGTTGAAATTGATATCTTTAAGGTCAAAATTGATACCTTTAAGAGTAAAATTGAAAAATGCCCAGAGAAATGGAAAAAGTTTATGGACTCTATATTGGGCCGCGTCTTATTCTAAGACGGTCTTACCCAAGATCAGCTGATGGTGAATTAGGGCTTTACAAAAAAGTAGGGTTTTTTCTATGTTTACCTTATTACCAATTGACAATTGTGATTAATTTGTTTGATAGTTTAAAGATTGTATAATTGTGATTTATTAGCTCTTGAGTTTGATAGTTCAATAGTGTTCGTGATTAATGATTGTAATTACAGTTCATATGGATAGGTAATTTAAAAAAGGTAGAATCGTTGAAAACTACCTAGAAAAACTTTACTTTTGAGAAAAACTATCTAGAATAAATTTTTTTATCAAAAAGTACCTAAAAAAATTAATTTTGTTTGTGAAAAGGTACCTACTAACAGAACCCCTTAGAGACTCTCAAATGTGTAGCACAAATCTATATTTAGAGTTGTAACAATATATATTTAGAATTGGACTGAGATTTTGAGAGTCATCTTACAAAAGACGGTCTCAACTAAGAATTTGTGATAAATAAATGCAAAAGTTAGAATATAGCACGGGTTCCCAAATACCCACTTTTCTCAAATCAATTGGAGAAACGAAACTCACTGTTCTTCATCTTCCAGAAGCTGTCATGAACTTCATCTTCCTTCCATTCCATTAATCTTCTAACCTCAGGTAAGTTTTGATTTGTTTCGAAATTTTGATTTACTCTTTGTGTCGAAGGCTTGATTTTCGAACACTCCCATAACAATGGTGTCCTTTAATGCTGAAGGACAAGTACTTTCCAAGCCTAGGGTTTTTGTTTGTTGAATGAGGAAGAGGATGAGAGAGCTGTTTTATTAGTGTTCTTCGTAACCAGTACATTGAAAACTAACGGAACTCTATTGTTCTGTTAGTAGGTACCTTTTGACAAAAAAAAATAAATTTTCTAGGTACTTTTTGGCAAAAATAATTATTCTAGGTAGTTTTTCACAAAAAGATTTTTTTCTATGTAGTTTTCAACAATTTTCCCTTTAAAACATTGGATGTCTGTTTTTAGCGCAATGTAATGATTGTATTTACAATTATCAATCGTTGTTCAATGTAATTTTTTTAGCACAATTGATTGTATTTTTTTTTTTTAAATTATCTACATACGTTATAATTTTTCTGGTTCCCCCCTTGCATACTTCCCAAGTTCCTAACTTTATTCCGTGGGGATTATCACAGGCGCAGCTACGAGAAAGAAAGAGAGAGGATAGTGTATTCCCGAAAATCAATCAAAGATGTTAAAGTTCTTATCAAAGGTAAAGTTAGAATTCAACGCACTGGACTCCCGCGCAGGTGCGTGTATGGAATTCTTAGCTCAATGTAGTGCCGGCAAAGCCAGGGATTCCAACCCATCTTGCCAAGTTGAAGTCAAAAGGCGAACCGATGATCACCCACCTCAAATCAAGGTCACTTTCGTCAATGGTGTCGAAGAAGTTTTTGATGCTTCCATAACTTCTGCTCAATCAATTCGTTCTCTCATCCTTGATAAAGGTCGGTATCTTGAAACTGAGCAGATGTTTCGTGATGGTGGTCATGGTTGGCCTATCATTATTCCTGAACAAGAGCTTCATGAACCTGTTCCTAGTATCAAGGTATCAACACGTTTTTCTAATTTGTCTTTCGGGCATTTCGTCGAACACTTAATGGGTGTTTTTTTTTCTTGAGTTATTTTCTTGCTGGAAATGGAATTTTAATAAATAAGTTTGAATGAGCATTTGGGTGATGAAAGTTAGGTTTGATTGACCTTTATAGGATTTCCAATGGTTCGATAGATATTATGCTATTGGTTTGCATAATTTTGGTTCTTAGCAATCGCCTTGATGGATTGAACAAATTTTCATGCAAAATAGTGGAAGAGCATCAAAATTTAGCTATGAGTAACCACTACCATTTTCATTCGTGTGAACTGCTTGTAGTGATTGCATATCGAGCTGATTGTGCTCTCGATCTATAAGTGTGAATGTGGCTTAGTAAGGCGTGTTTGTTTGAGGATATTAGACTTGAGACTTTCATGTCCAATTCTCACCTTTCACGTGTCCAGCTCCCCTGACATATGTGACTTTCCCTCACAATTTTCCCGGTTGCACCTTCTACATCCTCGTAACAAACAAGAGATTTGGGACTGACAAGTCTCAGTATTAAGTCTCACATTATATGTTCCTTTCCTAAGTATTTAGATTTTAGTCATTGTTTGATTGCCCTTGAGGTTATGGTTTCTCCAAATTTATTATTTTTGTTTTCCTGGACTTTAACTATTTTCGCTGAACTTAGCTTATTAATGCTCAACTTCACATCTTACTACTAACTTATTTTAATTAAACAGATAAGCTCAACTTATTTTTACCAAAATGGTTAAGTGGAGGCGACTGAACTCCTACTAACAAACTTGTACATTAATGATGTACTGAATTGCAGTGCTCCATATAATTAGGAGGCAAGGCCAAATTTTTATTTTATAACTTTGCAGGCAATGAAAATCAAACTTAGTTTTGAATTTGAATATTTTCAATGAAAATTTCATGTTGAAACAAATACTTTGCAAAAGATCAGAAACTCTTAAATTGGAAATGGATTCGAGATATATGCCCACCACAGTCTGACTTGTGAAATGTGTTAATTTGTTGGATGTTTGTTGGTGGAAATGGAAATTGTGTTTACTGTACCTCATTTTTTCTTAGGCCTGGATCTTTGTCAAGTTTTAATGTGTTTTTGTTTATACTTAAATAGCACTATGATGGTTACTGTATTCCTTAATTTCATTGGTGGTAAGTGGTGGTGGTCTATTTTTTTATATATGTCTGTATAGGTCTTCGTTGCACTTCTTGTAGTCTGTCTTGATCTTAATCCCATTCTAGATTTTTCTTTTTTTAGTTTTTTTGGCTAGGGCACCGAATCGAAAATGCAAGTTTGGTGATCATGTTTGTATGAAAAATACACGAGAGTGTAGAAAGCATCAAAATAGGGGTGTGTGGGCTAGATTTCAGCTGTCTGCTTTGCTACTTGCATAAACCTCTAGGAACTAGGATAAGAAGTAACAGGGTCATAGAACGTTAAAAATGCTGAAAATATCTAGTGCGTGCAACGGATTCCTTTTTGTCATTATAGTCTTACTCTTACTTGATTGGGCTGGTGGTCTTCTTGTTTTTAACACTCAGCATTATCAGCACGTGCTACACTTCTGTAAGTCCAACTTGAATTGTATTACCAATCCATTCTGCATCATGTATTATATATGCTTGAAATATTGATACTTTTGAAGATTACTGAAGGGTAAATAAAGATGTCAGGTTAAAGTATTGTGTCTGTATAGGTTAGTTTTTGGAAAATGTAGTCAGTGAACTAGGTTATCCAGTTTAAAAGTAGTCCATTTGTTATTTTTTTTTGTTATATTCGTTACAATCATCTAGGGTATAAATATGCTTGGCTTCTTTTTTTGTTCTTGCAGCCTAGAAAAGCAGATGACAAAAAGCAATAATTGCCCTTTGCCAAAAAAAGGCGATTTGAAGCTGTAAGTCTATTTGTCTTAAATACTAAATTTTTAATTCTATGTAAAAATTCTCTTCAAATCTTACTTGTAGCTGTATGTTTTCATTGAAAAGCCCTGTTAATGTTCTTCCCCCTTTTATCCCTTTCTTTTGAACGAATGGTTTTCGGGAGGTTCATGATGAGTTAGCAAGAAGGTATTCTTTGACGAAGGAGGGGGTTTCCTATAATTGAGTTGAGAGTGAGTTCATGAGTTACTATTTACCAAATTGATCATCAAATAGTAGTGTTCAGAGGTCTTGAGCTTCCTCACTTGCAGTAACCTTAAGACCCCAATTTACTTTTAGCTGGCTTCTTAGGATCTTGCGGACTTTCTCTTGATTAGTCATTGTCTTGTTGTGGGAATCCAGATTGTTTACAATAATTGTAATCCTTTTTATCATGTCTTTCACATTTCGATTTGCTTGCATTGCAAAAAGTTCATATTACCATGGATAGATGTTGATCTTGGTCTTCTTGACTTGAGAGGTCCCCTTATAGGTGACTGTTAGTATGTCTCATATCTCCTTAGCACTAGTACATGAGGAGATACGGATGCAGACCACAATACAATAGGTTTATGGCTCTATCGTTTTTGGTGACTTTGTCTAGGTCCTCTTGATTAAATTCATTTTCAGCCTTTGAAACATCCTCCTCATTACCATTTTTCTTTATAGGAACAAGTGGACCGTTTTGAATATTATGCCATAGCTCAAGATCTTGATCTATGATGAACATTTTCATCAAGCAATGCCAATGGACAAATTTATCTCCATTGAACATGGTGGACGGTTGGTTCGAGCAAATCAATCCATCAACATCATTCGTTCTCACAAATTTTTAGATCAAAACTGAGATCTAGCTCTAATACCAATTGAAAGATTGACTTGAATGCTTGGAAATACTCTAGAGGGTTGAATACAATTATGTTTTTAACAATTTTTTGTTAGATCTTTTAAAACCATTTTTATCTAGAGTTTTGGTTGTCTTTGACTGAATGAATATTACTTGAAATAAAATGTTGAAATAAAATAAACATAAGTAACTACGTAGTTTAGTCTTCAAGGATCTACGTCTCCACCTTTGGTTTTTCTCTAATCTTTAAATTTTGGGAAATTCTACATGGTAAGCACCAGGTATAGAGAAATGCCAGTGGTACCTAATCTTTTTTTTTTTCTACATGGTAAGCACCAACTGTTTCAAAACTATCTGCCGTAACTATATAACCCAAAAAACGTTTGAATGGTCGTTAACTTGTGAAATTACATTATTGCCCTTGTTTTTTTCTTCATCATCATCTTCATAGTCTTCATCTCTCCGATTCATAGTCTTCGTCTTCTCCGATTCATAGTCTTCATCATCTTCATCAACAACCTAGATACACCCAGTCCCTAAGTCTTTTCATTTCCAATTAGAATTGATAATTTTTGCTTAATTTCATGCAAAGATTTGATCTTTGCTATATTTCAAGACAACCCATAAACATGATTGAACAAATTCATCAAATTTCAAGACAAGAACAAAAATGTAAGCTTTAAATCTAAAAAATCAATGCCATGCAAAGATTAAAGCTTTTAAATTTACTTTCTAACATTGAAATTATAACAGAATCGAATCAAATAACAATGACAAACTAACAAAGATTGGATTAATCGAATCAAAGAATTAACAATGACAAACTAACACTGAAATTATACTTGGTGCTTATCATGCAGAATTTCCCTTGAATTTTTAAAGTCTTTTAACTTTATTGATCACTTTCTTAGAAAGCTTACAGTGAGGAAAGTACACTTATTCTCATTATCGTAGCCCGTGCTTACCAATTTAGCAACTCTATCCTTGTGGCTTTACTAAAAATAAACAACTCCCTCTTGTTTTTCTTCTCACTAGATTTTGAATACTTAATAAATTAATCAAAATCTTACAAAAAATTCATTTTATAATTTTGTGATTTGCCTTTACAACGCTAAAAGAGAATTAAACTCGACAATATTTTTCAAAATAAAAACTCAGACTATAATCAACAGCATGAATATGAGAGTTTGTGAGTATTGGTTGTGTTTTCAACTCTTGAAATCTTCTCATATATACATAGTATTTTTCAACAAGTTAACCGTGAAAAATATCAAGTCTTCATGCCATTTGAATTTCAAACTAGCAACAACATCCTTAATATTCTCCTGCGGTTTGAAATTTGAACTTGAAACTACTTCCTGAATAATCTCTTGATTATTCGATATTCAACTTGAGCTTTATTTATTCTTCTCTAATAAATGCGAATTCTAGTATAACTTTGATCAACACATATATGCAGCAAATAAACAACTAATTAACATGAATAGATCATATAGTACTCAATTGAATAATTTAGACTTTCATAACATATAATAAATTTAAACAACACGTAGAAATTTACAACAAGAGGGCCAATCTGCACAACAGAAACTTCAATATTTCTTTTTAGAATTTTGCAAGAACCAAACAAAGCCTTTGTAGCATGTAAGGTAGGAATTTTACATCATCAGCGGGTTTATTCTCTACAATCCCATAAACTTTAGCAATTGTATAAGCAAACTCCGATTTCTCGTGTAAAATCTATCTTTTATCTTAAAAACTACAAACAAGACTGGTGGATATTCTAAACGGAAGCTTCTTTCATTTCTGAAAAAACATTCTCAAGATTCAAAGCATCAATATATCTCTTTGTTTGGCTTTCTTTGAAGACAATTTATTGGGTTATCTGAAATTGATAATAGTATATTGCAAAAAAATATATGATTCTTCCTAGCTTCCAAATTGTTCTTATTGTGCTAATGTGGGTTCCAATATCAATACGCATCTTTTATCATATACCTTAGAAGATTCTACTAAGCGAACAACGGAACAATACCATTTTCTTATCAGGTTTTGTCTTAATCAAGAGTCATTGACCTAGTGTTGCCTCCAAAGACTCCGGTGAAGTAGTGAACCTTGTAAAGAAGTCCTTTCAAGTTATTTTGGTAGATTAGAAATAATAAATAGCTGATATAAGTAAAATCCTTTGTAATACTGTTGGCAAATCGTGGATTGATGCCATTGCCAAAAAGAAGACTATTAAGGTTGGTCATGTTGTGGGAAATCTTTATGTGTGTGTTTCCTCTTTAGCCTTATTGGAGGAAAACAAGGTTGAAAATTTTTATTATGTTTTGGGAGAGTACTACTACTAACTACTGAGAAGGTCGCCGAATATTTGGCATCAGTGGATTCATTGCCTTTCTCTTGTGCTGGTTTGGTGCTCTAGCTTTTTTTACTTTGGTTCAATGATCTATAAATTTATAAAGATGCGTTAGGATAATCTCTTCCTCTTAGGAACCTACTTAAACACGTATACTTCTATGGTGCCGGAAACTTCACTATTTTTCTGTTGTGATAATACCCAATGATTACTTAAATCCCATATATCCGCTGCATATTGTGAAGTAAAATACGAAGGTCGTGGAGAAACTTTAATTTTTTGTTTGGAGGAGAAAAGAGGGGTGGGGGTTCTAGATTTGCAAAGGACATCACAAGAATGATGCTAACTTAAAATGTTTAGTTCCTTTTTTTCATAGTTCTTGAGTTCCTTTGTATTTGATTATCCAGCTGCTTCTTATTTCAATGTGTTTTCTTTTGCAGTTTTAGCCAAGGTCAGGACAATGATGGTTCCTACAGGAGTAGCTTCTCAAAGTGTTTAGTGTTTCCAAGAGATTTGTTTCATTCGGACTTGGTACTGTGCTGCGGTCTGTCTGATGCTTGTTTTGACACAATGTCGATCACTTTAATCGTGTTCTTTTGATATGGATGGATATATTAATCTTCCTTTGCATTTACTCTTGTGAGAGACCGTCTCTCAAAGAGTCAAAGAGACGACCTCTAAACAAAAAGCCAAATTCTTGTCTTCTCTTTAATTTCTATTGATTGAATTATTGAGCCCGTATATCTAATGCGTCTTTCGGAAAGACCGTCTCTCATAACAATTTGTGTTTGGTCTTTGTTTGGTGTAGAGTAAAATGTGATTTAGGTGTGTTTTGACAAGTAATAATGCCTTTGATGGGTTTTATTTCCAATTAGTTTTTTTTAACCTTTGAATGATAAAAGGTCCACAGGGTCTATCCTTGACCAACAATAGTACTTTGAATTGAAGACTGGTTGGAGTTTTGGTAGGAAAAGGAAGGTATAATCCTTGAGAATATGCTTTGATTATTAGCTTCCAATATATAGCAGATGCAAAAAGGCCCATTATGGTCTACCTTTGATTGATTATCAGAATATTCATGCAAAAAGGTATAATCAACAAACACATTCATATAATTAGCACCAAATCAGCACCCTCGGTTCTAAGACTTTACAAACAAGTGGTTGTTCTTGAGTTTTAAAACATGTTCATAAGAGATTCTTGAGTCTCTACATCAAGTACAAATGAGGTGAAATTCAAGGAAAGTGACTATAAAGTATTTAATAGGTTGGAATGATACAAAAATGTTAGTTAAATATGTAATTGGAAATTGAAAAAAAAAAGAAAAGAATACTGGCTATGATATTTAAGTTGAACTCTCATCATCATCATACCCAATATTTCGCTTGGAAGCAGGGTCTGGGTGAGGGTAGATGACGGACAATCTATACTCGTACTCCCTTTACAGGAAGGACTAGAGGAAAGCGGTCGATTTTACCCCAAACATGTAGAAGCCCGGCATAAATAGGATATGGCTGACGACATTTTCACAAAGAAAAATTGTTTGAAAAAAAAGGTAAGAAACAAGAAGACAACTAAAGAAACTATCAGTAATCTAAAATATGAATATGAACTCTATGAAATAGAATAAACAACCCTTCTTATATGAGACCGTCTCACCGTGAGAGGGGTCCATACAAAAGTTAATTATCCTAAAAGTTTTTATTATTGAGCTATTTAACCCAAGTACGAGACACGTCTTATGGTATCATACAAGAATTTGTGTAGAATAAAAGGAAAATAAGGTTGATTCCAATAGGACATAGGGGTATCAAACACTAAATTCTAGATTATTTCATTTTAATCATTCTCTTGTTTCACTTAACACCCAATGAGAAAGTGCCACGTTTGAGAAACATAGACTTGTTAACTGGTCGGGTGGCCCGAGCCGTTGGGGTGGGATTTCATTTCTTACATAAAATTTCTAATTGTCTTATCCATGTTGCCCTATGGAGTAAATATGTCTAAGTCGAACCTTAAATATATAGGCTGTAGACGAGGCAAATGTTAAATTAGTCGTATTTTAAATGACTTTTTTATTTACATAAATTAAGTGGGTTAAAAATGGGAAGATTGAAATAAATAAATTTATTTAAAAGAAATTCATAATAAGCTAAGCTTTGGAAATTTTAATTTTTAAAATGCCTGTCTTTATGTCAAACTCAAAACTAAGGCCATGTATTTTTTGTACTTATGGTTTTAATTTATTTTTGTAATAGTTTTTGTTTAACACAAATTCTTATGGTTTTAATTTATTTTTGCAATAAGTCCTAGCCGCCCCAATTCTTTTTTCTCTCTTCTCTCTCTAAAAAAACTCTAATATCTATAGTTAGTTTGGGGCTATCATCAATCTTTAAAATTAATGGTAAGCCCTTAATTTCTCCCTTTTAAGTTTTTGGAATATGATTGGAATAAATTTTTGTCTTCTCCCTACAAGAGAGTTGTTCTACCCATGTAACAGCCCTGAATTTCCGACCCCTTAAACGAAACCAAAACCGTAATGGAAGAGAGGAAATTCGGGTGTTACATAAAAGAAAAAGGAAAAGAATTTTTGATAGATGTTAAAAATTAACTTTAAAGATGTGAGTGGAAATTTCGGCAGCATCTGCCCTAAAACTGTGTGCCTTTGTAGAAAAACAAAAGTTATTTAGAATCTAATGAAGTAATTAAACGCATCAACGAACTACCAAAACTATTTCAAGACGGAATAATTCATCGCCGGCTTCTCGAATTAACATGCCAAGCATGGATCGTGGTTCCGTGTCGACGCTTGCGTTTTAGAAAGACTTAGTACTTTAAAATCATGCAAGTTACTACGCAGCGGAGATAACTTACAACAAGGAGGACATATGCCTCAAGCCAACAACATACACGATTTCAGTTTAAAAAAAACATGTAGCGTCAAAATAGTTAGAACATGGCACGCGTCAAGTTCTCACTCAAATTCCCCCCATATGCAATGCAAGGAAACTCCAAAACCTGCAAGATCTATCTATGATACCCCTGCTGCTCAACGTAAAGTCATAGACCAACGTGTCATAGCAGGGCCATCAAAGACAAGCCATCAACAAAGAAGCAAACAATACACGTCAGTAACTAATAACAAGTTATGTATATATAACCAACAATCAAATACAACAAACGAGGTGGGGAAGACACCCCCAATGTGTAAGCATCTACTCCATCTATTTCTCAATTCTATATACTTCACAATGTCTTCACCGTTTTTTATCTCTTCATTAATTTCATATATCCTCTTATGTGACTAGAGGCCACCATATTGGGGTTTGCAAGACCCACATGGCAAAACTTCAGCCAAGGACGGTGACGGCCATGCCGGCGCCCAATGGCAAAGTATGATCATACCCCGTACAACGACCATATATAGATGATCCATGCCTCCGGGAACTAATCCAGCTGGGGTACCAATCCAGTGGAGTCACAATAATTATCCAACTTAATATCTCAACAATAGGGACTCATTCCCATTCCAATCTCATATAATCCAACATTCTACTCTTGCGATATCAGAACCCATTCTCTACCATCTCTACGACTGATTCCCACTTGTAGCACTAACTTAATAATATTCAATAACCACCCATATTCAACATAGCTCATAAAATATTGTTACCCAGAGAAAACATATTCAAGATGCATGCAAGAATTAACTACTGCGTGTACTTACCTGCAACTGCAAGATAACAAGTCGCAAAAAATCACTTCGGAGGAGGTTCTTATGCCCCTCTTATGAACCGAGCACTTATACACGTTTAAAGTAAGACTAATAAGCCTACTTGACATCCTTTAAGAAGCACTGACCCCATACAAACCACACTATTAACGAAATGGGTTTCGATTCAAGCTAATACGCACTCTAAACGTACTTATGCAATAAATTCAACCCATGTTCACATATGAACTACGCCATCAATTTCAATCAAACCATAATATTAAATTTTAGTCAAATTCTATATCAAAATGTGTTCAAGTGACAAGGACACAACCATACGCTTGCGCGTCATAATCAAACTATCCATGGAAAGGTTTAAGAACACATAACATAGGATGTTATACTTAATATAAATCATATGACTCATGGTAGCAAAGACTTGTTACCTTTCCAAGGTTTTAGAGTAAAACGATTACGAGTAAATTAAATTTGTAGCTTGACGAATTAATAACGATTCGTATAACTTGGGTCGAAGTCACAAAACTTAGCAACACAATTGAACATATCAATATAACAACCAAGCTCAAAACTAACTACCTCATCAAACGACTATAACCACGACAATACTTTCATTAATGACAATCGCGACCTTAATCTTTCTTAGTAATTATTATTATCTTTACTCTACAACAATGCGTATCAACAATACTAGTCACACCACCATGAGTAAAGTCATATAAACTAGCCACCATTCATCACCCATGTCACATAAACAAGGCTTACACAAGATTTTAATTCAATAAAACACCATCCAAACCACAAAAGTAGTACATACTACTTTTAAATTCATCCAACCCTAACCAATTTAAGTTCAAATTGCACTTTTTAATATCTACTCACTTTAAATTATATCAAGATATAACTTAATTTAAGCTAAAATTCATGACTTTACCCAAAGTACTACTTTTAGATTCATCTTAATATAAAACCTAACTCATCTATTTCAAACTCAAATCCCTAACTCTTTCCCCAATTTAATTTGAGCATAAAACAACCATTTAATCCAATAATCTCATCAACATTCATATAACTTGAAATTATATAAAAAAAAAACAAACATTAAAGTGGAGTTTAGATGGCTCACAAAGCGGGGAAGAAGAAGTAGGGTCGTGGAGGTGGTGGCAAAGGCCATAGCCGGCTGTTGGGCCGTACTTGCTGGCGGCGGACAGGGCAGAGGAGCGGTTGCTGCTGCGGTGCTTTTTCGTGGGGGAAGGAAAAAGGTCGGGTCTAGCTGTGGGCTGCACACGGAGGGGAAAGCGACCGGTGGCCGTTCACGGTGGCGCCTGCTGGCCGGTGTGCCGTGAGTGAGAGAGTGAGAGGGAAGGAGTGACGACTTGGGTTTTGGGAGTTTAGGGTTTTGAAGACCTTTATCCAATATTATTGTTATTATTTCTATTTATCTAATTACTTATCTAGACTTATTTTGTTGTGAGACCCAACTAAGAGACTCATCTTCATGTGCTCCCACATTTTAATAAAATAATCATTTTGATTCGGACCTCTTTATTTTAGGAATCGTAATTTTATTTTAATATAAACACATGTTAATATTTAAATTCGTATATAAAATAAATTTATTAAACTACTTAAAAAATTAATATAATATAATATAAAATTCCCAAAGGTTATTAAATTATTAATTAATGATGTCCGAAAAAACTCGGGGTGTTACAGACTACCCCTCTTAAAAGGAGTTTCGTCCCCGAAACTAGAGTTACAAGAGTACAGATCTTGAAAATTTATATTTCTAATAACACGAGAAGGTGTTTTATCTATTTTGAGCTCAAGAATTGACGTAAGAATCGTGTCCTTATCGACACCATTGACACAAGGATACTCAATCTATCAAAATATATTTATTCATGTTTCATTTCGAGTGTTTGTAATCACCTACATTGACCCAACAACTAATCACAAGCATGTAAATATCACACAATTTAATTAAAACAATTAATCGAAAACATGTAGATATCACACAATTTGGTTCAAACAATCAATCAAAAGCATGACAATTGCAATAGATTGTTATCATAGACGAGAAAATGCATGCAAACACGCGAAAATCTAACGCATTCTACCCCCCTTAAGAACTTAGTTACGACCCCGTAACTTACTGACCTCGAAACATAAGCAAGGATAGAACGGTTAGACCATGGCATTCTAATTATTTAATATCTCTGATCTCAGTACCACACACCTTAGTATCTAGGTCTCAATATGTTTCTTACTAAGGCAACTCTCCTTAATGTTTACAAAAGTAAGGGATCTAGCACACGCGACTTATAAAGTGTATTACTTGAGATCGTAACAACACGAAATGTCCTGTTATCTAAATTCTTTAAACAACTTTTCCACTTCTACGTGACCACCTAAGGTCGTACTTTGTGATAATCTTGCGATGTACGAAAGGTTCAACTATTGTAACTTAGACCATAAATGGGGGTAAAATATCAAAACAACAAAGTCTCAAAAGTAAAGAGTATAAAGTTGCTCAACACTTAACTCGTATTACCATTAAGCGCCCTAGACTTAAGGATGCGTGGTTCTTACAAAACTGATTGGTTATCAACCCCAAATTGTTCACCGTTAACTTTACTTATCATATCATACTCCTAACTTTTTACTTAACATGAAATGTTCTTTTCACTAATCATGTATGATCAAATTATTTTATAACATATTAAATTATACATCATGACTCGATTAGTAGATTAACAAATCAAATTCATAACTCCGAACATAATACATGTTTCAAGTGTATGATCCAATTATATGTACCACATTTTTGCAAGTTACCGTAGCTAATAATTATACGCTCACAACCATCATAATAATACACATATCATAATTGTTTAACAATACCCTCCTTTATCCATCATGATATCGAATTCTAATAACGATAATATGAGGATGATTTAGAATTAGGAATGGCAACATAGAGGTCACCAACATTTTTCAGTTGTTCATTTACCATACGACTAGATATGTTGAAAGTATAGGATTTATATCAAGATAAAATCGCGAACTAATGTATGACTAAAGTAATGCATCATGTACATATATAACAATAGTACTAAAGATGACATTTTATGTATACATCACAAGAATTTCCAATATAAATAGCAAAGCAGTCATCAATCATACAAGTTTGATAAAGTTGCGATACCGATACTAATTTCACAATATCTATTCTACACCATAACATTTTCATCACGACACTACCTCTAACTAGTTATAACACCGTTATCTCAACCATATGACTGTTACATCAACAATCCTAACACTATACTAAAGTACAAACAACACAAAGCTAACAAAATAATGCAGCACTTGAAATTATGCATCACAATTATTCCCTTGCAAATAAGTGGGATTCAATCACCCTTCAACCTAAGATGCGAACTTAGAAATGACAACTTTAACATAAATGTTTGTATCAAAACACGTTAAAATTTCAAAACTCTTTTCATTACATACTTATTACGATCCAATGAATTAGTAACATCAAATCAAAACACTTCTTGACACCAGTGCTAATATTATCTAACTCTATTTATCGCATAATAATGATTTTGTATAATAATTGTTTAGGACATAATTCTTTATCTCGCTTCATCTCTCAAATTATAACTATTCACATATTCATTTTCGTTTCTTCAATATTTAGATTTGAAACGCTTCTGACTTTTATTAGGACTACATTATCTTCATGAAGTCACTCTTCAAACTTAATTAACACGTATCACACCAATCATTATTGAAACAGTAACATATGTAAAGTCGGCTTCATTTGGAGTCTCATATAAGTGTTATCATTTCAAAACACTAGCAGGATAAGTGGTGATCAATGAGATACTCTAAAGTACTTAAATATTTACTTGTATCTTATGTGTGCAAAGACGCTCATTTCACCTCATCATTAGATTATTTTATCCTTATGTCTTTTAACTGCTTAGAAGGCCATGAGAAGACAATTTTTTTTTTAATATCACTGAATCTATTCTTCTTTTTTTTTTTTTCTTTTTTTTTATAAAAAAATTTTTCAATTATTGTTCTATTTAGTTAACGCTTTAAAATCATCACGATTCTTCTTCACATTATCATCTGATAAAAATAAAATAAAATAAAATAAAATAAATAAAATATCACGCATATAAGCATTTATTAAGACTCAATTATCAGTCTTTACTCATCAATAGTGCTCTCTGGAATCAATCCATAGGCCCTTCACGTGCAATTTGTTTATGATGATTATTCTTTAACTATCCACCTTAATATAAAGTTACCAATTTATGTAAGAAAAGATATATTATGTATCTACGAAATACAATCTAAAACCAGAGGATTTGCGAATAACACGTTTCTCCTTTGATACTCAAACTCATGTGTCTTTAAGAAGGAAAAAAAAATAACCCATATTTCATCTGAAGAACCACATCAACTCGTTTTTTGACAAAAAAGTAGTGATTTTAAAGTCGTTATCACATGACAAACATGAAATACTATATTAATTATGATGAGGGTTGGATGCTTACAAAATCAAAATCAATAACAGGGGACCTTTATAGTGTATAATCAAAATATCTATAAACTAAATAACTCAGGCTAATAGGTTGACTATCGTTTTTACTCTCACCCGATTCTTAAGGTCTCACTACATACATAAGATGTTTAGGAAACGTTATATATTACATCAACCAATTTAAAGCATCAGTCTCAATCACCGTATGAGTTTGGAAAACGTTATTGGTAGACACGATTATGCCACACAAAAACTCAACGCCAATACTCAAACGTTTTAACAAGGCATGGATGAAGTTGATGTAGTAATGGTAGTAAAATCATTCAAGGTAGTGTTTAATGACCATAGCCTACAAGTAGATGGACATATATTATAACTTTTACTAATAAATAATAACATGATATAAGTCAATTTCAAGACATTTTCATATAGAAAAGTTTTAGGTGTAGTCCGTCTATCCTATAGACGAACTAAAATGGGCCGACCGATCTACTCTTAAAAGGAAATTGTTCCGTTTTTTAAATTAAAAAAAAGGGCTTGGAATTCGCGCGTTACTTCTCTGAGATTTAGGTGTAGTCTATTCAACTTCTCCATCATTACACCAGCAGTTACACTCAACCTCTCCTTCTCCCTCAACCTTCGATTATCATCATTCAATTCTCCCTCAACCTTCATCTTGTCCTGAGATTTCGATTTCATCTTCTTTGAATTCCGCTTTCATCTTCTCTGAGATTTCGGTTTCATATTCTCCCTCAACCTTCGACAGAATCTGTTTCTTCTTCTGTGTGATTTCGGTTTCTTCCTCAACCTTCATATTGTTCCAGATCTTCAATTCTAGGTATGATTTTCGACATTTTAATGTGTATTTTAATGGGTATTTTGAAATTTTAATGGGTTTTATAATGGGTTATGTTTTTTGGTATATAATGGTGTTTGAACTTGCTTAATGTTTATGTTTTTGAAATTTCTGAGATTTGTGATTGTGATTGCTTAATGGGTATATTTCGGTTTTACAATTTTCGAAATTTCTGAGATTTCCAGATTCTAGGTTATGTTTTTGAAATTTCTTAGATTTTTTTTTGATATTGTATATTAATGGTGTTTGAACTTGATTAATGGTGTTTGAACTTGATTATATAAATTGATTATGAGATTCTTTTGGTATATTAATGGTGTTTGAAATTGATTATAGAAATTCCCGTTATTGTATACAAATTTTGATATTGTATAGAGAAATTTTTTTATACTGTTTTTGTTCCAGATTTTTTTTGAAATTTTGATTATATAAGTTTGTTTTTTTCAAAATTCCCATATTGTTTAGGTATCAGCTATGAACAGATTATATAAGTTTGTTTTTTTCGAAATTGATAAATGTTTTTTTTATACTCGATAATGAAATTTTGATTATATAAGTTTGTTTTTTTCGAAATTTTGGTATATTAATGGTGTTTGAACTTGATTTTCTCTACATTTTGTTTAGGTATCAGCTATGAACAAAAAAGAAGGTGATAAGCAGCCTAAAGGAACAATTCTCGTTACAGGGACCGCCGGTAAACCTACCAAACAGCGGGCTCCGAGGCCGCAGACCTCTCTAGTAAAGATAGAGACGACAAATGGATTGTAAGTATATATTTGCCATTGTAATGTCGTTACTTTGGAACCATAATAATATATTTTAGGAGTTATAATGCAATATATTGGAGATTATGAGGTTATATATTTGGAATTATAATGTTGTAATTTCTGAAATATAATACTGTATACATAGATTTGGAAACATAATAGCATAGTTTTGGTTTTATAAGGGCATAGTTTTGGTGTTATAATAGCATAGTTTTGGTGTTATATTATATCAGTTGTGGTGTTATATGTGATATTATAGTTTATTTTGAATTGGAATACAGTTGGGATTCTATATATTTAGTGTTATCTTTTTGGTGTTATATGTGATATTTGGCATTATATATGGTGTTATATATGGTATTTTTTATATTTGGTGTTATTATGGTATACATTTGGTGTTATAGTATAATAGTTTTGGAATCATTAAATACATGGTTTGGCATTATGTTTTCTGTTTTGTAAACATAAAGCTAAAGTTTTGGAATCATAAGAGCATAGTTTTGGTGTTATATTAGACCAGTTTTGGCATTATGTTTTCTGTTTTGTGTTGGGATGTATAATATGAATAATCTTTTGTTTTCTTATTAGTGTCAATAAAAACATTTACACCAACTGCAAACCCCATCTATTCATGATATTGGAAAAAGAACGCATAGAATTGACGAAGCGACAAGTTGAGGACGTGATTGCGATTGGGTTTGGGCCCCTGTTGAAGATGAATCCTTTCAAATTTCCTCCATGCATCGTTCCATACTTGGTAGCGCATTTTGACCCCATCTCTCGCATCCAGAAGCTACCAAACCAACCATCTTACATCATTACGGTTGATGATGTACACGATATTTTTGGGTTGCCTTGTAACCCTTCCAAGCGTGTCATCACCCGTTCAAAAAAAGCGAAAAACGAGGTTGGTGAATGGCTCGGTGGTTTGGGATTCCCAAAGCCGGAAAGGGTCACTGCGAAGGACTTACTTCTCAAGATGGGTTGTTATCCCTTAGGTGGGATGACTTCAAAAAAATGTTTGTATTATATGTTATGGCTATTCTTCTAACCCTCTACCCCGACTTTAGATTGAAGTTGTCGGTCTTTCCTTGCATCAATGATGCATCTGCTATTCATACGTATGATTGGTGTTCATACGTATTAGACAATTTGTGTGACGCTGTACAACGATCAGTGAAGTTTGTGAATGGTTGTGTTGCTGTGTTGTTTGTCTGATATTGTTACTGGTTCCCTCACCAAGGGAAGCCGCTACCGCAATCCTTGCCTTTAATAAGGCATATGGTAGACGACGAGATTAAGTTGCGGTTTGACCAAGAGAGGGTCAATGGTTTTGGAAAAGGGATTTTTAGGTCTGGATTTCCGTTGACCAGCAAATATTTAGATTGGTGTACAACCCGTTCAAGTGGTGTTGAAGAGGATGATGATCAAAAGGATACTGAAAAGGATGAAAAGGATGAAGCCACAAACTTGTCGGATGACAAGGAAGCTTGTAAGGATGATGAAAAGGATGCAGGAGGAGATGATGATAGGTCGTTCACCTCTACTTTTGATCATAGGTGGGAGACCGACATGGAGATGGCGAACAGAAATTATAATGTAAGTTCATTATCTTATATTTGGTATTAAACTGATATATATTTGTTGTTATAGTATTGATGTTGTATTGATATATGATGATTAGTATTGGTGATATTAAACATACGTATTTAGGTTTACAGTCTACTAGTTATGGTATTATATAAATACATATTTGGTGCTATAGTTGAATAATTTTGGTATTATACTGATACATATTTGGTGTTATAGTTGAATAATTTTGGTATTATACTATTACATATTCAGTGTTATACTAATACATATTTGGTATTATTTGGAGATGGCTGAGGCGATATTTAAGAGAGATGAGTTATTACGCACACGTATTGCCAAAGGGAGGCCGCGTATAACTTACGACAATCTAAGGGCACCGATGAGGTGTCAACAGAAGAAGTTCTTTCTGAGACCTAGCATATTTGGGGTAATGACGATTGGTTGGCGTCTATTGACGCATTTTGTTCTATGCTGCTTAATAAGAACAAGGTGGGTGTACAAGAAGGACCACCCCCTTCAAGCCCAACCGCTAACATTCCACCCCCAACTGCAGCACCACAAGAACGCAGTCCACCGTCAACCCCTTCAACATCCAACAAACCCGTTGATACCCCAATCCCCTCAGCTCTGAAGGAGTTGTGTAGTTTGGATTTAGGGAAGACTATTCCTGATTTTTTTCCTGCATCGGCTTTTTTTGCAACGAATCTCAATTACTTGAGGTCGATGAAGGGGTTAGAGTTGAAGGTGCTTGATTATGCCATGACCAAAGAGACTACGGATGAGGCGTACGTGATTATCTAACACTTTACATATACAAAGTTCTTTATACATATAAAATTGTGTTATACTAATAGTTTTTTGAAATGTGTAGGGAGATTTTGTGCACATACAAGACAAAGATCTTTATAGACCGCCGGGATGTCTTGACGATGTTTAACAAGACAGAGATTGCCACAACAATCATTGATTGTTGGGCAATGTATCTGAATGCCTTAGAGGTCAACCAAGTCGCTGCGAACCCAAACAAGCGTGTTCGGGTATACTTATTTGGATCAACCCATTGCGTAAGTAACTTTTGATTTTACCCCACTTGTTTTTTTGAGATATACATGTTATGTTTGGGATATATATACAAGTCTATTTGGTATTATAATTGAGTAGTTGATATACATGTTTTGGTGATTTTACTTTGTTATTTGTTGATATACAAGTCTATTTGTTATTTGGTGATATACATATTTTTTGGTGATATACATATTTTTTGGTGATTTTACTTATTTGGATCAATAGTTTATTTGGTATTATAATTGAGTAGTTGACATATGTACGCAAATACATCATGTGATTCAGTATTGGTTGAACCACCTCATTAACGGCAACAACAAGCATACATCCCAGGAGGAAAAGAAAACAGACGTAATTGGGGCATGGAAAAAATGGGTAGAGAGGTATTGCATAACGGACTTCAAAAGTTGTAACATGGTACGTGCCCTTCTTTTGTCACTAACACTTAAACTTACGACATATTTACCCTCTTGTTACTAACACTTGTTTTTGATTGACTTTTTATACATTTTCTAGTTCTTCATACTGTATCAAAGCGGCAACCATTACATGCTCATCGTTATTGATTGGAATAGCAAAAGTATTTGCTATTTCGACAATGTTGAACGTCCAGACGCAGACCATGCCAATGCTGTTGCAACCGGAGTGGTATGTTGAATGCTTTCAATATCATATGTCATTCTTTCCAATGTTGTTGAAGACTTTTTAACTGTTTTTTAAATGAATCGTAATTACAGCGTGATGTTTTCACTGATTTTACTGATGTAATGGGGCATGAGGAAGTAGCTGATTGCGTGACTTTTGGGGTTAAAGAGATGAAGTTCAAGTGGACGGTCAATGACGATAGCTTAGATTGTGGTATTTACATGGCATATTTTATGGAGCAATTTCAAGGCTCTATGGACATAAATCCACTTTTCGAGGTTTGTTTTATTTTGTTCCTTTTTTTCAATAATGGATACATCGTAATGTATGTCAATTGTGATGTATGTTTATAGCTTGCTGATCGGAGGCTATATCGTGCTTCCATGATAACGAGGATCTTACTAAGCGACCTAAACATGGATCGCGATAAATTGGTGGATTTGGCCAAAAGGTTTGCATCTGAGAAACCCAAAAGATTACCTGAAATTCTTGCCGCAAGGACACCTGATCCATTAGAAGTTGTTACTCCGAAGAAGCGCACTAGAGCGTCCCAAAAACCTGCACAAGTAGCTCCCAAAAGGCAATTTGAACCGAAAAATTGAAGTTGTAATGAACACATTTATCTCTAACAACAATGTCACATTTGTGTTATTTATTGAAGACATTGCGTAGTTGTTTTTAGTAATTATAATTCACAATTTAATTATATATGTTTTAGAGTTGTAATTAGAAGGATTTGGATTTATAATGTCTAAGTTTTTGAGTTATAATGACTAAGTTTTGGAGCTATAATGACCAAGTTACTGTCTTAGTTTTGGAGCTATAATGACTAAGTTTTGGAGATTTACTAACTAAGTTTTGGACTTATAATGACTGTTTTTTTGAGTTATACTGTCTTAGTTTTGGAGTAAAAATGAGTTATAATGATTTTGTTTTTGAGTTGTAATGACGCATTTTTTAGTTATACTGTTTAAGTTTTGAGTTGTAATGACTAAGTTTTGGAGTTTTACTGACTAAGTTTTGGAGTTATAAAAACTGATTTTGGAGTTATACTATCTTAGTTTTGGAGTTAAAATGTTTAAGTTTTGGAGTTATACAGACTAATTTGTAGTTATAATGACTTATTTGAGTTATACTAAGTTTTGACTTAGTTTTGGAGTTAAAATGAGTTGTAATTATTTTATTTTGGAGTTATAATGTCGCCTTTTTGGAGTCATACTAACTAAGTTTTGGACTCTAAATGGCTAAGTTTGCATTTTAAAATAAAAAAGTTTTGGAGTAATTTAGAAATCCATAGTATAAAACATCAAAATCCATAATACAAAACATCAACTACATTATCTATATTATATGTTTTTTGGGTGTTGCAGTTCCGAACTCCTTTTTGGTCGTGCTCTTTCTTTTTTCAAAGTGGCCATTGATCCTCTTTCTTCGCCCCTTAGTAACTGATTTTTCCGGGTCTAATACCAAGACTCCTGAACCTGATACACTATTAAGAGATGGTTGTTCTTGAAGTGACTTATCTAACAACTTTTGTACTTCTTCATATGCTTTGTTACACATTTCATCAACCAACCGTCTAGCATCGTTGTTGTTTTGTGCTCTCAAAATCATATTGTACATTTTCCGCATAATATTGTGCCTCCATTGTAGAGAGAATAACCTTTGTTGTTTGTCATTGTTTTGACTACTAGGATCTTCGTTGTTGAACATCTTCCCCCACACACTTTTTTTAGCACCCTTGGTCCATCGAGATAGGACGTATTTTTCCGGTATTTTATCTATGGAGTGATTATGAAGTATGCGTAAACAATGACAGCACAACCAATCACATGCCTCAAAACTTTTGCACGTGCATTTTACACTAACGTTTCCTTGATGGATCATGTAAACAACAGTTTGTGCACGTTCCTTCGTATCTTCAACACATACCCTACACGACATACATAATACATTAAAGGCATATTAAATTACCAAACATAACATACTATAATACCAAAAGTGACATATTATAATACCAAACATAACATGTTATGATACCAAACAAGACATATTATAATACCAAACTTAACATACTATAATACCAAACATGCCATTAGGTTTAGGCCGTACCTATATACTTTTAACTATTCTCTTGTTTTTGTTCGGTCACATGACACGATATAGCTAGCTTGAATTCCTCTTCGAAATCTCTAAACAAAGTACTAGTGTAAACTTCAGCTGCATGTTTTAGTAACCCGACAATGCGAAGACTTGATGTGGGTGAGGTACAAGAACAATAAAATTCCGCCTCAATTTTTTTTTTCTGCCATCGTTCCACCGTGTTTTGGAAAATCTTATAAAATTGCGTCAAACTAGTGTTTTTAGTTGCTTGAAATCCAATAGCGTTATTGGTCGATTCACTCCTTTGTGAAGATAAGATACCGGCAGAGAAGAAGTCTGTACTTAATCTTGTGCACCACTTGTGTCTTATTTGGTATAAACGATCAAACCATTGATAAAACTCTTCATTTTCCTTCATTTTTTAGGTCGTGACCATATTATCCCAGCAGTTGCAACCCATCAAGCATTTATGAAATGCTTCTTTGAAACCTGCATTCGACTTTAACGAACCAAATCGTGAGACCGCGTTTTTTAATATGTGCCACAAGCATAATCTATGCTTTGATTCTGGAAATACCTACAAAACATATATCCGAATATAACACATTAAATTACCAAATATAAAACTGTACAATAGAAAATATACTACACTATAATACCAAATAATACGTACATTCTCAATTGCTCTTGACATTGCAAAGTCTTGATCGATGAAGATTGATTTTGGGGATTTGTTGCTCATAACTTTTTTAAATTGACCAAGAACCCACTCAAATTTTTGTTGATCCCCAAGGTTTTCATTTGAACGGACCACATTTTTTCTTGACACGAACACACGTAATACCTCTCTACTACAACATCTTTTGTTGTTCGTTGGGTGTACTTTTTGATACCAAAACCCGTCACTCGTGCATGTGACATGTAAAGCTGCTCTAGTTCTTCTATTGTTTGGCAGTAATGCCTTCTAGTGAACTAAATAGGTCTACTTTTGATAAATCAGTAGCACATTTCTGTTCATTTGCTCCAGAAGCCTCAATTTCTTCATTACAATCACACTAGTGGAAAAAACCTTAAGGGCTGCGGTCTTTTAGCCCTTATGGGCTGCGTATTTCGACCCCAGCCATTATTGGAGCAGCCCAAAATAATAATTAAGGGCTGCGGTCAAAATCCCTTTAGTCTTTTTTCAAAATAAAAAAAAATTTCAGAATTCTAAAACGAATTCTGAAAAAAGACTTCAAACCCAGATCTTCAAGAACATCAAACCCAAATCTTCATACACAAACGAAATTTCATACACCAACAACAGATCTAAATTATTTTTAAATTTAGAGAATTAAATTTCTTACACACAACCAATAAAATAAACGAACAAAAAAGAACTCAGATCTGTTCTTCTTAGTTAGTGCTAAATTGTTCTAGTATACATAAAAAACAAATAACCACAAAATTGCTGTAAATAAACAAAGATACCGGATCTTCAAGGTTTTGGTGAGAAGACTGTCGTTTGTGAGAAGATCTTCAAAAACGAACTTCAAAGAAACAAAGAACCCAGAATCGTACTTCAGAGAAACAAAGAACCCAGATCTTCATCAAAAACGAACTTCAAAAACGAACTTCAAAGAACTTCATCAAAATCTTCAAAATCAAACAAAAAAAGAAACAAAGAAGGAGATGAAGGTTTCGAATTGAGAGAAGAAGGAGCTATGGCGTTTTGAGAGAAGAAGGAGATGAGGGTTTCAATTGAGAGAAGAAGGAGATGAGGGTTTCGAATTGAGAGAAGAATGCTAGCGCGTTTTGAGAGAAGGAGATAGGTTTTTATGTTCCTGATTTTTATTAGGGTTTATTAGGGTTTATTAGGGTTTTTATCTTCAAATGGGCTGGGCTGATTTTTTCTTTTAATGGGCAAGGGCTGCGGTTTTATGGGATGTCCGCAGCCCCTTTACAAATTTTTTTTTTATTTTCTTTATTTTAATTTTCGAATGGCTAAGGGCTGCGGACACATAAAACTTTTTGAAACACATTGGGCTGCGGTTATGTGTAAAAACCGCAGCCCTTGTTCACTTTTTTTTTTTGCACATTTTTTTTATTCATATGGGCTGCGTGTTCTTAAAAACCGCAGCCAATAGCTTTTTTTCCACTAGTGTCATCTATGCAAATATAATCAGTTATTGAACCAAAAATTTATCGGTACACGCCAAACACAAACCATTATAGCAACAAACATATACCATTATACCCCCAAACACAGACATTATAGTCTCAAACTCAAACCATTATAGCAACAAACATATACCATTATACCCCCCAAACACAGACATTATAGTCCCAAACACAAACCATTATAGCACCAAACATATATCATTATACCCCCTAAACATAGACATTATAGTCACAAACACAAACCATTATAGAACAAACAATTATACCAAACACATAAAAACATATCATTATACCCCCCAAACACAGACATTATAGTCCCAAACACAAACCATTATAGCAACAAACATATATCAATTATACCCAAAAAACCATTACAGTCCCAAAAAAAAACATAATATAATTACAAAAACATTATATCATAATTACAAAATTTAATACCTTCGTAGAGGCATATAGCGTTGTTATGGTCGTTATCATCATCTCCATCTCCATGGACTGAAATACATAAAAAAAAAAAAAACACACACACACACAACACCACGCTGTTATTAAAACGAAATTCATTCCCTCCTTCGTTTTCCATTAAAAAAAATACCAGATATTAAATTTTTTTAAAAAAATTGATCGAATATGGTCATTACCTTCGTGTTCCATTTCAATATGGTAATTCTCAGCCACCATTGATGAAGCCATTGATAAACCTTAGTGAACAAAAAAAAAACTTTCGATTTATAAATAAATAAGAGAAACGATTAAGAAATCATGAACAATAACAATCAAATCAGTAACATACTTTGCGCCATCTTCTTCGAATATACTTGATCGAATTCACGCATTATGTCTTCCATTGTTGTTGCAGGTTTTTAGTGTTCTAATGGTGTTTTGGTGTTCTAATGGTTTTTGGTGTTCTTAAGGTTTTTGGTGTTCAGTTTCAATATCAATGAAGATTATCTTTTGGCATTCTAATGATTTTGGGGATGAGATGAATAGGAAACTAATGGCAGTTAAGAGGATGTATTTTTGGGGAAGAGATGGACGGTTAGTTTTTCCAAGTAAACGGTTGACAGATTTTTTTTTTTTTTTTCCTTTTTCTACAAAACTAAAGATGCTAATTTTTGTTTGGGCTGGGCTTTGGTGGTACCCGTCTATAGGATAGACCGTCTCCCATAAGACTTACTGAAATTGCAATTATCATCAACTACATCAAATTCAATTATATCTCAAGACTACAACAGATCGAAAGACCCCCTCGTAGAAGGTTGTATTAAACAGCGATGTGGAAGAGGATATTCAGAATTGTTAGATCTCATACACAACGATCGTAGTTTTGTTATTTTTGAATTATATTTGTTTTAGTTGCTATGTACTTACCAAATTTTATCTCTGATGTAGATGTTGTATGACTCTTTATTAATGAATCATGTATTATTAAAAAAAATTATTTTTGCAATAGTTAGAGTCTTAGAGATTATATTGTCTAAGTTGGTTATATTTGTTGAAATTTCATATTTCATTAAGTACAAGTTATTTCTTGTACTCTTCTTTTTCTTTCATAAAACCTTCGATCTTTAATCCTTAACCACCAATGGCGCCCAAATCAACAAGTAAAGGCAAAAAGAAATACGCCGAAACACTTGAATCTTCAGAAAATACAATGTTTGCTAATCCATCATCAGCTTTGATTCTATCAAAAGGGTGCTTTTGGAACAATACGCTATATGGGCGTTGGTTTGATGGATGCTTTGTGGCAGGGCCGACCCTAGGTTCTTAGAGGCTCGAGACGAAAGATTATTAACTATTGTATATATAGAAAGGTTCGAACAATTTGATATTGTTAAAAACATAATACTTTCAAGACTGGAAAAGCTTCTAGACTCAGATAATCGAACTCATTCGTTTCTCGTTCGTATATTTTATTGCAATTTTTCCACAATAACTTTGACTGCTGTAAAATCCCTTGTCAAAGGAAAAGAAATTGTGGTCACTAAGGACCTCTTAGGAGAAATTGTGCTCTTCACTCTGCCCGTCTCATTTTTTATTTGGCCTGAATGTCGTAGACTTTGATGTTTTGGTGGATGTTATTCGCAAAAAATAACCATTGAAATTGTAATTCGCAAAAGTTGTAAACATTAAACTAGGGTTGTACTCCTAATTTGCGAACACTACAACAAATTTAGCTTTTTGCGACATTGGATTTAGTGACATTAAAAAAATGCCACTGATCCATATTTAGTGTAATAATTATTGGTTTTTATTTTTAGTTTCACCATAAAGTGATTTAGCGACACTTAATTTGGTCTTTAGTGACATATGTAATTGTCACTATAGTCTATAGTGGCATTTGTGAGAAATGTCACTAGATCCTATGTCACTAAAAGCTTTAGTGTAACTTTTTAATATGCTGCTAAAGAGTCTAATAAATGTCATTAAATCCTCTATATACACTATAAGAAATTGAAAATAGCGATATTTAAATTAAATATCTCTAAATATATCCCACTAAAAGCTAATTATATTATAGTGAAATTACTTTAATTATTAAAATGTTCTAACTTATTTTACTTTAGTATTAAATAAATTACCCTACCTCCTTCTATCAAATTAATATGAAATGATTCCTCAAAAAAAAAATTAATATGAAATGAGTATTAGAAATCCTTTCCACTTAAATGAGATTTAGCTAGGCCTTTTTTTATACTTGCTCCATTTGCACTAAACTTGTTACATTTCACTTTTTTACGCAATTTAATGCGTTATTTTGATCGTTTATATATTAAATTATATAAGTCTAAAAAATAAAAAAAAATTGATATTATGAAAGTATGCGATTAGACGATTCAAACAAGATCCCACTTGAGTATATTTTTTCTTATACATTAGCCGCAATATTTAAAATAAACTTGAACGATGAATCGATAACGAAAATGTAGCGAGTATTTCAGATCGGAGGAAGTATTTGTTAGCTGGGAGCCTAGGCCTGGGTTTGAGATATTTGAAATTGCATGGAAGAACAAATTTATGAATTATGATAATTATTAAGTCAACGACAAAAATTAATACTTTCACTTATTCCCTTTAAATATCTTATTTGATTTTTCAGCATTATTTATCAATCACTTTTATTTTGTATTTTATTCTTAATAGATAAGTTAAAACATAATTAAATAAGATCTTCTTGTTTGATTCGTCTTTTTGAAAATTTTATTAATATCAACTTTTTTATAATTTTTACTCAAGCACAAATAGATTTATTTAAGACTAAAATAGTGCACAAATAGATTTATTTAACACTAAGAGTATAAAATATCAAAAACATAAATCAAAAAATCATCTCAAAACTAAAATAACCAGCAAACTTGAGCTATAGTACTTCAACAAATCTTTGTACAATCATTTTATTCCCACTCAGTCAATCACTTCTATTATTGAATTTTCACTATTATCTTTTATCTCACTTTTTTTACATAAATCTAATTACAATTTAAAAATTTTTTGTCCTAATAATGCAAAATATTTTCAAATTAGTAAGAAAACTATTTTTTTTACAATTATTGACTAAATCGAATCTGGTCCATTAAACAGTAAAAAATAGCAAGTATTTCTCAATAACTGTACTAATTATACTTATTAAGCAAAAATACTTACTATTTTAATAATAGAAGTAATTTTTTAAGATTAATTTACACTAAAATAACGTAGATTAAATCCGTACAACAATTTCTCGTTTAAACATAACACAAACTAAAAAAATAAAAAAAATAAAAAAAAAAAAAAATAAAAAGATTTAGGTAGCTCCTGTAATGCAAGAGAACATCTTATGACTTGTATATCTCTTAATAATTTGGTTATTATTAGGAGGGCTAGTAAACCTACCAACACCACCATTTGATTCAAAGTTATCATTATATCCACCGTTGATTCCCATTTCTCCGGCCGAGGAAAACCGACGGCGATGCCCTTCGCCACGTGGCTGCATCTCAGTGGAGTACAATTTATTACCATTTTGATCATGATCATGATGAATAATTTGATGATCATCATAAAAATCAGCTAAGTTGTAAGTTTGGGTAGCACCCACAGATAAACATCTATATTGACTTCTTATTTTATTTCTTTTAATTGCCCTAAAAACCATTGGAATTAAACCTTCCATTTTTATTTTTTTGATCAAATTAATTCAATAAATAACTTCTTTTAATTTTTGTTTGGAAGATTAATAAAATAAAAAAAATGGAAGTAAAGGATGAATCTTGAAAAAAGAAGGATAGTCTTTAAGGTTAAGGGAGAGTTCAAGATTGGTTTTGGTTTCTTGTTTTGTGTTTAATTAATTTCTTCTAAGAGTTGTTTGGGAGGGTTTGGTAAGTCTTCCACTATAAGGGTACATTTATTTGACTTCAATTAATGTTTTGCTAAGAGATACCTATCCCTATATAATATTCCCTTTAATAATAAATTATATAAGAAAATTTTTAAATGTAAAGTCTTGCCATCCTTAAAAAAATAATAATATTTCTACTCAGAGATGTTCAAAACAGACTCGATGATCTGATTTTACCCGATCTTGTAATTAAACCCGATTTGACCAGACTTTAAAATCAATTTAAAATTAAGTAAAAATCAATGTGACACAAAATCGATTTTGAAACGACACGAAACGTTTAACTCAAAATCAACCAGATGACTCGAATAAACACTCCAACTTCTAGTATGTATTATAATTCAATAATATAATATTATTGGCTGCATTATTAAATCGCCAGCCATGTCTTTTGCGTCAACATTTGGCCACTTATGGATATGTTAATAAAATATGTAGTATATATATAATGTATATGTGAGAATCAAAAGTAAAGTTCATAGTTGGGTCATTGAAATTTAGGAAAAACTGCCCAAAATAATTTAATATTTATTGGATTTTTCTATAATAATTTAAAATTTTGATTAACTATGAATAACACGGACTAAAAGATGTATCTTCCTCTAGTATTCAAGCAGGTAAATGAACCTACTATTGTAGGTAATTTGAAAAAAGAAATAAAAAAATAAAAATAAAACTAATTCAGCCCCATGAATGGGAATATTGTATGCTAAAGTCCCATGAAAAATGTTCTTGGGGGAGGGAGGTAATTGAGGTTGGGGAATGAGAATATTGTAAATTTGAGATTAAATTCAATCAATCTTTAATCTAGTTCATTATTTACCAAATAAAGAATGAGACATTTTATCTTAAGTCTCACTTTAAAGTCTCAACTTAAATCTCATCTATAAGTCTCACAATTTCCATTCCCTTATGTCAAAGGGTATTTGGCGGTGGCAGTTGGCGGCGCAAGAGAAGAAGGTGGCTAATGTAGAGTGGAGGGCATGGTGGCACGGACGGGAGAGTAGGAGTTTGGCATTGGTGGAGGAAATGGGTTTTGGATTTTTCTTTTTTTCTTAAGTTTATTTTTTCTTAAATGATGGTAATCTCGGATATTAGTGGAAAACACTCCTTTTAATTGGTATTATTTATGGTTAATAAAAAATTAGGATTATTGTAGGGAAATCGGACAAAGATTGAATTATATATTCTAGATAATTTTTCCGTAAAAATAAGAGAAATTAAATGTTTTAAAGTGAACATGAGCTCTAAAATGGAAATTTAATTCTTAATTTACTTTGGACAAACTATATTCTATTTTTACTTTATGTAGGATGACGTTTTTTTACAATCTATTAAAGGAAATGCTATTTCACATAGCGATTTTCATTTTATTTAAGGTAAAAAGCGCTATGTAACATATAGAGGTTCATTAATATAATACCCATAATACTATTAAAAAGTAAAAAAAGAAAAAATAATTATAAACTGCTAGATAAATAGCAATTTATGTACTATTAAGTCACATAATTATTGGCTTTTAACATAAACTACGATGTAGCATAGCGGTTTATATATGACCATAAAGGGGCAAAATTTGTAATTTTAGCTCCCCGAATTAGCAAAATTATTTGTAATAACAATTATATAACCATGTAGCACCTCATTTCATACGCTTGAAAGGTGATCATAACTCATCAATCAAATTACTTAATCCACACAATAGGTCACGTTTTAAGGGTATTGATCATAGTATTTGACTTTGTACAAATAATTAAAATAGGTTGTAATTAGCTTGCGAACTAATGATAAATAATGAAATAAACAGAAGTCTAATAGAAACTGGGGTTGACTATTTCACAGAGTATATTTAACTTAGGTTTAACCGCACATCATAAACTATATTTAACTTTGTTATGAGGTCTAGTTAATATTGGAATATCCACCCTAAAACAAATCGATTGTTGCATATTCATATATATGTATATATATGTATATATATATATGTATATATATATATATATATGTATATATATATATGTATATATATATATCAAAAACACAACATATTCAACTTTTTAGGAGTACATTTTTCAAAATATGTTGGTACAAAGTGTAACATTTCATTATGTCATATTTTAAAAAAAGATCATTGTAGGTGTCAACTAAAGCCATGAGTTGGTAGTTTCTTGTAAGTCTAGAAGACATACTCTCAAGTCTCAAGTCTATGTTAATGCATTTGGTATTTGGACTTAATCCTTTTTATTGGACTTGGTCATCAACATTCGGTATGATCGTTGAAAAATACTCCATTTTCATTTTATTTTAAATTAAATAAATAAATACTATAAAAGTGTGTATCATGAATCATGATTCATCCAAGTTATATATGAGCAACTACTATTTCATCCAAGTTGGATATACACATCTATTTCTTTGTTTTAGTTAGAGTGTTTTGAAAGATAGAATGTTAGAACAATTCAAATTCGATTTCAATTTTTTCATTGTCTTCTATCGAGTTTTATTGGCGCGACTACATTTTACCATCAAAATATGTGATCAAGACATTTTTCTTAAATCATCAAGTAAATACGCTCTAACTTGGTACAAAATGTATAAAATTTTGTTAGTAAGAGCGACCGATTACTTGGCTAAATTTTGTTGAACATCCTTAGTAATGACCTACTGTTGTTAACTGCGAATATACCCAAAACTTAGCATCGGAATGAAAGAGGCTTATTTTTTGAAATAAGTTTACTCCAAACTTATTTTTTGACTTTTTTTTATCTAAATTTGCTTATTGACTTTTTTATCTGTCTTCTTCATTCGCTGTTAGTAACTGCAAACAACTCAAACCTGAGCTCTGGGAAAAAAGTGATCACTTTAGGAAATATTTTAGGAAAAATTACCTAGAATAATCCAAACTATTCGTGATTTTCCTACAATAATCCCACCTATTGATTAACCATGAATAATCCCAACTTTGAGGGGTATTTTCCTAGAGTAAACTTGGGTAACCCGATAACCTGCTATAATAAGTAATTCACCAAAAAAATAAATTAAATATTAATTTAAAATTAGAAAATATTGTTGAAAATTTACATAAAAAATTCTAAATAATAAAAAAAATCATAAATTTTTCATGAACATTTTTTCACATTTTTTTCGACATTTTATTTTAATTTATCTTTTTTTCCAAAAAAATAAAACTTTTTATAGCAAGTCCCAGTCACCGGGTTTACTCTAGAAAAATGCCCCTCAAAGTTAGTATTATTCATGATTAATTAATAGGTGGGATTATTGTAGAAAAATCGTGAATATTTTGGATTATTTTAGGTAATTTTTCCAATATTTTAAACCATTGCTTATTGTTCGACTTTTTAATATTATTTTGCTTATTTAGTTCAAATTTTCTAAAATTGTTTCATTTGGAGAGAAACAAGAAAATATATTTTCAACCACCACTAATTAAAAAACGCTAAGATAGAAGCGATATTTAAACTACAATCAATGACATACACTACTTTCACTTAATCAAACCACTAAAATGCCCAAAGTCTAAAATTCTATGGATAAAAAAGACAACAAAATTCCGGACTACACAACATAACCAAGATATAAGCAATACAAGACGATATCATTCAACTGCACTAATTCTCCAAAACTGCAGGCCGGAACTCGATAAAACAAGGCGAACTCCTTAAGCAAGACATTTTAGTCTTGCAAATGTCAAATAACCGGTGTGGCCTCTTGCTTCACCGCAAGGCTTTGCCATCACTGTCGTGGCACCGGAATCCTTTCCTTTCTCATCAGTCGAATGTTGTCTTTTTTTGCGAGGTGGTGATCGGAAGGAAATACCTTCATCTCCTTCGCCAACTTCGGTACTTAAAACTTCATAAGTTCGAAGGAGAATCTCAAACGTCCTTATATCTAACAACAGCAAACAAAAATTAATCCAATGGTGGAGATTTTTTATATATATGTAACTACACCAAATTATTACGGGAACCTACCAGTGAATTTTGATTTCAGAGTTTCACAAGATCGTTGCACTTGCTCGATGCAGGGTGAAAATGAGCAAATTACTCCATCTGGTTTTAACATCTTTCCGGCTGATTGAATGGCAAGCCAAGGTTGGGGTAAGTCTAAGAAGACAGCATCAGCCTTCCCTGAAAATTCATCAGGAAAGCCCTCACCCTGAATATCTCTAACTCCCACAGTAACTAAACTGCTCACTCCAGTCATTTCAAAGTCCTCCCTATCAATGAAAATTCAAGAATTTAACCATAGCACATTACATGAAATATCTAAACACAAGTGTACTACAGTACTCCTAGTTGAAATTTCCTATTTCCAAATGAAATTTAGTTTGTAAGCTTTAATACAGCGATCTCCCATCCTCTTAATTTCATTCGTTTTATTTAGAATATATACCGTGAGGAGGTGTTTGGTATTAGATGTGGAAATTAAATGGAAAGGGAATGCTCAAAAACTGTATGTATTGTTAACTATTAATCCCCCATATACACTATTATTGTCCCGTTTGCTTTTTGAACATTATTCATCGATCACTTTTAATTTGTGTTTTGTTCTTAATCTATTAATCTATAAGTTATAATATAGTTAAGTGGGATCTTGTTGAATTCATCTTAAAGTAAATTTTTTTAATATCAACTTCTTATAATTTTTACTCAATCACAAGAACAAATATTTAGGATTAAAATAGTACATTAGCAAACGTGTTAAAACCAAATAGAACAAAAAGAGGGAGTATTATTATTAATTGCTTGGTACAAAGAAGGGTAAAGCAAGGTTGTTGAGAATAATGTCACTTGAGAGCACAAATTGACGTGTGCATTCATATGTGTAAGTGATGGGATGGAATCCTATGGGATTGGTTAATGGGTGAATTAAGCTGGTAACTTAATGTTTGTGATTTATGATGGTTGATTAAAGTATGGATTAAATCATGAGTTAATGAAGGTGATGAAGTAGGACTTAATCATGGGAGTTAATGAGTCTTAATAAAGAAATGGAAAAGATGCTTTACAATGACAAGTCGAGCAAACTGTCCAGAAGCCTCCTGAAGGCCACTCGACCATACCGCTCGACCGAGCGAGCTCCTTGGTGGGTCGAGCGAGCAAACAGAATGTATCCAATAGCTTCCTGTATTCCGCTCGACCAGGCCGCTCGACCGAGCAAGCCTTTGCTTTGGTCGAGCGGACCTTCTGGCGCTCCTAAGATGTTTTTTTGACTCTTCAAGTCCTTGGAGCTGTTTCATTGTTATTAATTTTTAGCTTTAATGTATCGAATATTTATTAGTGTAATCTCCCCTATATATAGGGAGCTCATTTGTTCATCCAAACACATCAAACACAAACCCCTAAGCTTAAACACATAGCCTTTGTTATTCTCTTACTCAATTGTAACACTTTGTTTCTAAGGACATGCTTGTATTGAGTGTAAATATTTAAGGGAGTAAAAAAGTCAAACTAATAAAATGAAGTTGATAAATGAGAAATTAGTGAAATTTGATTGTTGTAGAGGTGGAAGAATTATTGTAAGGTAATGAAAAATGAAAGGAACTCTCAATTTTGTGGGGTAAATATTTATCCTAGGGGAGGGTGGGGGAATGTATTCCCTCCATAATAGGGGAAATTATCTTCTTTTTCCATCATTATTTTTATTTTATGCTCATTTTACCTTCTTCACAATTATCTCAACTACTTCAAATGCATCTTTATTTGCTTTCATTTCATTAGTTTGACTTTTTTTACTCCCTTAAATATTTACACCCAATACAAGCATGCCCTAAGAGAAAGTTTTTACTCCATTGAATTAATATAAACAAGAAACTACACACCACAGAGGACGTAATCATCATTGGATGAACCTCCTTAAATCATTGTGTTATTTTTGCATTTTATTAATTTCTTTTAAACGTTGTTAAGTTCATTGCAATTGTTATCGTTCATCAAGGTACTTCGAACCTTATCAATCTTAGCTCACATTTAGGTTGTCGGGATCGGGATTCTACGTAGGATCGAAATCAACATGTAGGATCGGATGATCCTACAAATTTGCAGAATTAACGAGTTGTGTTATGTCTATGTACATTGTTTGATCATTTTCAAGTTACAAAAGTATTAAGAGCTCATACGTTTTCTTAAGATTTTGCTTTAATTTTAAATGCATGCAAATCTTACTTTTTTAATGTTGTTTTTTCTCATTTCGTAATGAAATGACAAAATATATATAAGATATACACTACACATAGTATATTTATAGCACATACACACAAGGATGTAATAATAAACCATAGTAAGAGAAAAAAGAACAAAGATACTAGAAAAAAAATTTTAAATTAGTAGTTTTAACAGATTCTACTGATCCTGCCTACCATCCCAGCCGATCCTGACCGATCCCATCGATCCTATGCACGATCCTGACTGATTCCGATACTATGCACGATTCTAGTCACTGGCACCGATCTAGGTCGTAGGATCGTACGATCCTACGATCCAAATCGCAATTTTGATAACCATGGGGTAAGGGTAAATAGTGAGAGAGGAGATGAAGAGAACGAATTTGCTTGTTTAATTGTTACTTCCATGTCATTGTTGTAACAAGATAAAGAAATCACTTATTGCAATGTAATGGAAACATTACACAACACAACCAAAACAAACAGTAAGTAATGAATTACATACTTGATTTCATTTCCCAATCCTTCAAAAACAGCTACCGAACACCCCTGAAAGTGTTGCCGCATAAAGTAACAAGCTAACAAGCCAACAGACTAGGTTCATCGCAATGTTAATGCATCTCAATTGAACCCCAGTTACTCACTGGACAAATTTGTCCAATTTGTTGGTAATCGTGAGCAAGCCACTACCGTCTTCCTAAAGAGAAAATTAAAGATGTAGTGCACATACTTGTTGTTTATGTGAGATGTGGGGGATAAGAGAGGAATCAGAAAGCCTAGAATATCAGTCAAGAAGACAGTTCCATGACTAAACCATGCTCGCTAGCCAATTGCATATGTGCAGCACAACATACAAGCCTGTCATGAAAGTGACTGACATCATGCGGAAGGCTATGCATAGAAAAGGGCAGGGATAAATCGAGAGACAACAAACTGAGTTCAATGTCGTAAAGGTAAAATATGATGCTGAACATGGCAATGGTGTTACTGAATACGAAACTTAGAACGCAAACTTGTGTGCCAAAGTGGCTATCCTTTCATGCTTATTTGATGAGTTATACCCTCCTTTTGACAAGTAGGCTGGAGGGCACAACTCATCACATGAGCATGAAGTGATGTCCACATTGGCACACAAGTTTGTGTTCCAAGCTTTTATATTCAACAAAACCATTGCTAACACCATTGGTATGTTCAGCTCCATGTTTTACCTTGGTGACATCAAGCTCAATTTGTTGTCCCTTGATTTATCCCTACCCTTTCTATGCATAGCCCTCAGTATGATGTCAGTCGATTTCATGGCTTTCATGGCAGGCTTGTATGTGGTGCGGCATAGTATGTGCAATTAGCTAATTATCATGGTTTTAGTCATGGGAACCCTTGACTACTATTCTAGGCTTCTTGATTTCTCTCTACTCCCTCACATCTCATATAAAGAACAGGTACGTGCACTACATCTTCAATTTGTTTTTTAGGTTGACGTTATTGACTTGCTCAAGATCACCAACAAATTAGACAAATATGTCCAATAAAGACACCAAGCTTCACTACTAGTTGTATAAATGCCAAATAATTCCAAAAACAACCTGCTAATTGATGTTGAACCTCGATCACTCAAATAGAATAGTAAACTTCATCAATCAAGTTCATTTCTCTAGGATTACAAGAGCTTAGCCATGATCCACAAAAAAAGACTACCAATCAGTCTAATATACATATTAATTCATATCTCTAGATATCATATGATAGGTATGTAACTACAATTTAGCAAAATCTGCACAAAATATCATTGGAAAAATTATTGTGAATAATACAAACTTTCGCTGATTTTCCTACAATAATACTAACTTTTGAATAACCATGAATAATACCAACTTTGGGTATGTTTGCCTAGAATAATACCAACTTTTGTTTTAGCATTAATTTACCTTTGTTTTTTTTTTTTGTCAAATAAGCTCCTATAAACAAAAACTGATGTTATTCTAGGCAAACATTAACCTAAGTTGATATTATTCATAGTTAATCAAAGTTGGTATTATTGTAGGAAAATCAGCAAAAAATTGTATAAATTAACGATAATTTTTCCAATGTCATTAGAATAACCTACATATCAACTAACTCAAAAGAAACAATGTGAAAGCATAATCTTGGGGTTGGTCCGCTAGACAAGCCACTACGTGGGTATACACGTTAGCAGAGATGTATCAACTGTATACACAAAAACTAATTGAATAATAAAACAACAATGTTATAGCAATGACCTAATAATTGGTTCTACGTAGGGGTAATTTTGGTAATTGTCATGTAGGGTAACTTAGGGAATAAGTTAGTATTAAGTGGTAGTTTTGTTAAAAAATAAGGGGATCATCAAGAAATTTGTAAACACATTGTGGGTGATTTTTATACTCAATAGGGATATTGCAAGCGTCTCGAATAGCTTGTTATATCTTTTGTTATTTTACTTTTTAGGGTTATAATATTTCGTTGTTCATCCATTTTATGATATAATTTCACTTTTGTTCTTATATTATTTTGTTGCCATTTTACTGTATTAGTGCAATTAATCAGTTCATAGGAAACATGGTATCAACGCGGTACAATTTCAATGACCGGAAACCTATCGGAGACGGCACAAGACCAGAAAATACTGAGGAAACTGATCTTGATGTAATTTTGGGGGGTTTAGGAGCTCAAATCACACCCTTAGAGATGCTAAAAAGGATTGTCCAAGATAATGTCAAATTTGAAAGATATTAATATTGAAGAAAACACAGCTTGAGGAAAGAGAAAAATAAATAGAACTTGAAAATAAAGAAGAGTATCCAAGAGTTATGGAGAACAAAAAGAAAAAGATGAGCAAATTTGGTATGACTAAGATACTGCAAATGAAAGAAAGAAAAAGAAAAACAGAAGAAAAAATTGAGAGGAAAAAGGAAATAACAAATAGAGGAACAATCGAGAAACACAACAAAAAGAAAAAGGTAAGAAAGAGAAAATAAAACAGTGGATCACAGTGAGCCCAAAGGAGGTGAAAATGGCGTCGTAAGTGAGTTTGGCATTCGAGAGAAGCGAGAAAAAGTGAGCGATATGTGTAGCGGAAGTGGCGGAGGTTCGGGATGGTGGTGCTGGATAAAAAAGAAGTCAAAAGGGAGGAGTAGATAGGCAAATGTTAACAGTCAGGTGGTGAGGTTGGCCGTACAAGGTGGAGGCTCATGGAAGACGACGGCGGCGGTAGAAGGGGGCGGGCGCATGAGAAAAAGAGAAATTAGTAGAGAAGACAATGAAGGTAGTGGGCCGAAAAATGTCGCCAGATTATTGAAGAGATTGTTAACGGCGTTGGTGAAAAATCGAGGAGGATGAGATCGCTGAACACAAAAAAAAAAGAAGAGAAAATAGAGGATGTTGTCGAAGGACATGGCGGCAATGGAGGAGGCTCCCGGAAGGTGGCGACGGCGACCCAACCTGAAGAAGAATTCGAGGAACAACTGAGAACAAGAGAATCGAGGAAATAGGAGATAAAGGAGAGAGCTGGAAGTGTGGTAGTGCAAGATCTCGCCCGCAACTTTGTGCAGTTGGCCGGCGTTTGGGAAAAGGAAGAAGCAGGGCTGACTGGGCCGGTTAAGAAGGATTTCAGTGATGAAGGAAGGGAGTGAATAAGCTATTATAATTTTTGGGTTTTAAGGAGAGAGAATGGGAAAATGGGTATTTAGGGGGCGTTTGGTACATGGGAATGTGAATTTGAGGATAAGAATGTGGAAATGGGATTGGGATTTGATTATTGAGAATTTATGTAATATATTACCAATCCCTTGTTTGGTATGTTGGAAGGAATAAGTTGGAAATTGTGGATATATATTGAAAATAAAACGTGAATTGACAATTTTGTCCCCGTTAAAAATAAAAAAAAATTGTGATTTTTTATAAATAAGGGTATAAATGTCTTTTCAAAATAAAACTCAATTCCCATCCCCAAATACTTGCCCCCCTTAGGTATTAAAACCTTGGGAATTGATGGCCAAAATTCTCATTCCCAATCCCTAGTTTTAATCCCAATCCCACCTACCAAACATGGTATTTTATAACTTTCGGGAATTAAATTCTCATTCCCATCCCCAATTCCCACATGCCAAACACCCCCTTAGGGTTTCTGACGGGAAGGAAGATTTAGCTAATTTTTGAAAATGACAATGATATCATCAATGATGTCAGCATGCCATGGGTATATGTTGGGTTTCTAAAATTCACTTTAAGGGTGGCCTAAGCAATTTAAATCCAAAAAATTTTGAGGATTTTAACCTACCCCAAAATATTTCCACTCCATTTTTTAATTTTGATTCCTTTATTTCCCCCAATTCCCTTATCATTTTTTGTGAATCCTAAAATTATTTTTGAGACTGAATTTTCTATCACTCATCCAAGCCAACTAATCAAAAAACAATTTGTCTCTAGTCTCTACCATTTACCCTCCCCATCATTTTTGTTGGCAGTGGAAGGCCAAGCTAATTTTTATCCTCAAGCGGCCGGTATTGCAATAGCCTGATTGTTGGTTTTACTTAGGGGTAATTTTGGTTATTGTCATGTAGGGTAACTTAGGGAATAAGTTAGTATTAAGTGGTAGTTTTGTTATAAATAGAGGGATTAAGGAGTTATCATCAAGAAATTTGTAACACATTGTGGGTGAGTTTTATACTCAATAGGGAGATTACAAGCATCTCAAATAGCTTGTTCTATTCTTTTGTTATTTTATTTTTTAGGGTTATAAAATTTCTTTGTTCATCCATTTTATGATAAAATTTCACTTTTGTTCTTTTATTATTTTGTTGCCATTTTACTGTATAAGTGCAATTAATCAGTTCATAGCAGTTTTGTATATCTAAACTACAGACTACAGATTAATATTTTAAATAAATCAATGCTTACCTTGCTGAAGCAGCCCTTTGCTCATGAAAATCAAATGTACAAACACGGCCTGAAGGAGCAACAGCCCGCGCAAGCGACGTCGTAAGAGAGCCACTACCTGTGCCAGACTCTAGCACCAGACATCCTGGGACTATCTCTAAGTACATTACTACAAAGCTAATATCAGCTATGTAGAGAATTTGGGTCCTGTGACTTAGAACCAACGTCCATAACTCCGGAGTTGGTGCCAACAAGTAAATAAATCCATTTTTATTGCTGAAAACTTTGGACCCAAATGACTTACCAATCCAGTGAGAGTGATTGAATACTCCAAACCGATTTTGCAGGATGGAACCTTTAGTTACTTTGATTGCTTTCATGTGGTCATGGCGCTCATAGGCTATAACAAGGTCCCCTTCTTGGATTCGACGTTGGAGAGTCAATCTTTGCGAAGGGTCTACAGGTAGCATAATGCTGGAATCTCCTCACTGTATATAGACCAGTAAAATTTACTTTAGAATTGCTAGAAAAATCATTATCTGGTTTCCAAATTCCAAGTTTCCAACTCGAACTTTTCCAATAAAAGCAACAATTCATCAATATACATTTCTTCAAATCAACTCCAATTTCTAATTTAACTGCAGTTGAAGCAATATTTAATATGAATTGCTTACAATTAACATAGAGAAAGTTGAATGACTTCTTTAACATAATTGGTCCAAATATGTAAGACCATCTTAGAATAAACTCCCTCTATCCCGTTAGTTGGTTAATGATAAATATTTAGTGTGACAAAGAATTAATCGAATGAAATTTAGAGAGATAGTGAATTTGTGGATGAGATAAAAAGATCAATGTGGGAACATTACCAAAAGAGTAAACGGTGCAAAGTACATATGACAACACAAAATAGAAATTTAGTAAAAATCATATGAGACCGAGAAATAACACATCTATATCTAACAAAAAAATATGTTAAGGAAGAGATACTTTGTAGCTATTCAAGCACATATACAAGATTTCTTAGCATAAAACTAACCAAGTTCATGCAGGAAAAGCTAGCATACCATCAACTCATGCTAATGCCCACTTTAGCAACACAACAAACTCAGACCTATACCCGCTCATGAATCATATCATCAAATCCATACTAACCACAACAAAAGGTTTCCACTCACTTTGATGACAAAATGTGTTCCAAGGATCATTTCTTTAAAGAATATGATTCAAAACTTTATAAAATTGCAACATCATGATACGATGAACTAATAACAATGTATTATATTACACAAAATAATGGTGACATACTTTTAATGATAACAATTATTAAATACATTTCTTCACATTAATCAAAGTTCCTAGCGATAAAGATCAAGGACAACACAAGGAGTTACTTTACCAAGTCACAGCAACAAGTAACTATAACTTATGCTAACGCTTTTCAACCCATAACAATTAACCAACAACACAAATACAACTTGCAACACCAATAACGATTAATGTCACCAACCCGGCAACCCCAACAACTAAGATTTACTAACAAAAACGATCAATGATCTTAACAATATCAACCACCATGGACATAGAAAACGACAATTAACAACCACTACTAGCAACCAACAATCCTAACCATCACTAACAACTTATACCACCGTCATTTTCAACCACAAAAACCCCTACAAAAGATTATATAAAGCTGTCAAAAAAATTACAGCACGATCAAAATGCACAATAGTAGCACATTTAACCATTTATTTCATCCCTACCATAAACAACGACTTATCCTTGTTTAATTCACAAAATCAACGTTTACCCACAACAATCTTCATTAAGATTTAATAACGACAACTCAATATAACAATAAAATTCACAAATTTAACAAAATTTGCAATTAGAAACAAGAATTTTACACGAGAAGAGAGTAGCTCACAATGGTGTGAAAGAGGGTGATGAAGTTGCAATAACAGTGGTTCTTGTGGTGGTGTTCCGGTTGTGTGAGGCGCAAACAAGAACACGTACAATATTGTTGCGGCCATGGTTATCAGAATCTCGATCTTGATCAACAATTCTACGATCTTACGATCCAAAATTAGGCGACCGATCCGGATCGTAGGTAGGATCTTAAATTGGTAGAATCGTACGATCCTACACACCTCTAGGATTTAAGGGTAGGATCATAACACGATTCTACGATCCTACGATCTTACGATCCAATCTTACAAGGGTAGTTTCAATCGTACAAAATTTTTCATATAATCCAAATTTTACTTATGTATATATATGTATATATCTAAATAATTATATCAATATGACTAAAATTCAATTTTTTCTTGATTCGCATTTTAAAAATGATTATTAAGGTATTCTTTTACAAAACTTAATAGTTGAAGTGAAATAAGTGTTAATTTAAACCTTCAAACTTAAAAAAAAGAACAAATACAATTGAAAATCAGTTGTCTAAAGCATATTAATGCATATTTGTAGGATCACACGATCCTACGATCCGATTCTACCGATTTCGATCCTACCCCCTCAACGATCCTATGTAGAATCCCGATCCTAATAACCTTGGTTGCGGCTATGGCCCACGCATGTAGAAGGGTGGCGCACGAGTACAGGTTTGGGAGGCGCACGAGCAGGGATACTGGCTGCGTGGCTGGCGACGCGCAAATGGGAGAGAAGAAATACGAAGCAGGGTGCAACTCCATGGTTCGGAGTCACATGGGGTACCAACAAAAACATAGACACTTATTTTGCCATAGCCAAATTTAACTTAGACCTAAACTCGCAACATATATCAATAGTAAACCCAAAAATTTGTGATTGAGAGTGCAAGGGTCAATAAACCATAACTAGTGATTTAACAAAATCTACAAAACATCACCACCATATCTATTTCTCATCATCATCCGAAATAATTGACTTAAATTTACTACTCGATTATGAGTTTGGAGCTTGAGCTTCTAGAGTTTGTAAGTGATGGCACCCACACTAGATTTTGAGCTTCCATATCCATGGAATTAACAATCAAAAAGTGCTTCGTTGAATATAACCAAGAACAACAGAAATTTTATAATCTCACTTTTAACATAACCAATTTCCTTAACCCATTATAACAAGAAAATGGCACTAATCATCACATCTTTGATGAACTACCCATAAAAATTTCACCTTTTCTTGTCAATTTAAACCCACAATTTGTGTATATCAACCCAAAAATCCAAAAATAATTAAGGACACCTTAATTATTCAATTACTCAAAGAACATAAACAAAAAAATCAATATCATAAACTATACTAAAACAATATCTTAATGTGACACATGTCACTACCACGATGATTCATTTCACGCCGAAAGCACTTCTCTAAAAAATTATTCGGCGCATTTATCACAATTATTAATATGTTTCTTTGTCATATTACAATTACTGCACAGATTAGTATTCTAATCTTTGTCATATTACAATTACTGCACAGATTAGTATTCTAATATTTTGAGAAGTATTCTTGGTTGACTAGTTATCATTATTAAAATTGCCCATTAAGTTTCTTGCTATATTACAATTATTACAATTGCCCACAAACAAATCATCTTACCTGACCAAAATCATGCTTTTTTTCATCATTGTGTATTAATTAAATCTCATATTTGAATTAGATGTTTTCAAACTTTTGAGTATTAATTAAATCTCTTATTCTTAAATTTCTATATATTAACATAACTCATCTGACTATCTAAAACACACTTCATTAGCATAAAACAATGATAAACAATTTTAATTTGTTTTTGAGTATTAACAATGATAAAGTATTTTTATTTTTTTAGCAACCAAAAAACAAAAAGATAAAAGTGAACTTACATATGATTTTCTGGATCAAAAAGCCAAAGAGTACTTCTTCAAAAATATCTTCAAAAGTTTCAATCGTTAGGTTATACAGAGTGCATCTTCAATCAGATTATAAAACATTGAAAAAAAACAACAATCTTAACCGATTTTGTTGTTTTTAAAAGAAATTGGTTTCAATTAACCGATTAGAATCAAATTAAAGACAAAACCATAGAATAAGAAATTTAGAGAGAGATTATGTCAAAAACGGCTGGCAATTGGCATAGAGATGAAGATTTGATTGAGTTATCCCAATTCCCAAATAGACTAAAGACGAGAATAAGTAGGGTTTTCATTGGTGGGCCAAGTTTTCCATAGTTCATATAGCCCATGCTAAAATATGGAAAATGTAGACAATCAAAATAAAATAATTGTGTATCGAAAATTAAAAAAAATTAAATAATATAGTTATGGTGAGACAATTTTTATTGGACTGATTGAATGTACATTTAAAGTTCTAAAGTGATTAATTATAAATTTAAAGTAATCACTCACAATTTTAAAATGATCTATTATAATCTTAAGGTAGAGTCTTACAATACTCAACATTAACCTTACAGTAATTATTTAGAATTTTAAAGTGACTAAATAAATAAATATTTTGCTAGGATTATAAGGTTAAAATTATTTTGCTAGGATATAGTCAGCATTATTTATTTATGAGAACTAGAATGAAAACTTTTCAATTTTAGCTGGCATATATGTTCAACGACTTGAGCTAGAGATTAAAACTGTGTAAGTAATACTGCAGAAATTAGATAATTTTCTTATTAAATTCTTAAATTGACAATGGAATAGTTAGGGACCCTAATGATTGTGAAGTCGTGATCAACATTCTCATAAGGTGTATAAACAAGTTCATTCATCAAATACATTTTTTTAGCTTATTTTACCAATTAAATCAACTAATTTCCTCAACCAACTAATGCTCAATTCTCTCTTTTACCAAACACTCTCTTTGTTAGATTTAAAATTACATCATAATGCACATTTACTCTTGCAATAAGGGAATAAACTCTATGAAAGTTTGAGTTGTAACCAAGTGATGATATCAAGCAAATACTATATCTTAAGATGTTAAAAACGAAATTATTTATTACTTATATGATTTTCAGGTGATCCGTGCATGTCATGGGTAAATACCTAGTGTTAGAATAAGTACTTTAATTTATAAAAGAACAATAAATTAAAGTTACAATTTGTAGTAGAAAAAACCAAATTACATATGACATTCAAAAAAACCAAATTACATTTGATTGGAACTTGATATAAATTCTAGACGAGATGCTGATACACGCGCTTATCACGCGTGATTTGCACCGATTTTAATTGATTTTAATTCATTATTATGCATATCTCACTTAACTTAGGCCTTTCATGATCAAATTCCATGATTTACGCTTGTGGTGCAGTGCTTTGATTTATTTCAAGAGTTTTTAGCCACTTTCAAGGAGGTTTTAAGGTGATCGGGCGCTTAAATGGACCTCGGGAATCAAAGCCCGAGCCTTCGGATTAAAAGCGACAAATCTTGGTGAAAATTCAAGGAGTTGAGCATGGTCGACCCCGTAGCTGTGCAAATTTCAAAGATCCAACACTTAGAAAATTTTCTAAGTCAAAAATGTGCCCAGTACAAAACCAGTCGACCGGCCGATTGGGACCAGTCGAGTCGACTGGTTTGTACCTGACAGCTACAGTTGATTTTTTTGTCCGTGAACTTTTTGCCTCAAGCTTCCTCCAATCCTTTCCCTTGTGTGCTTTAGCCTTCCCTCTCCTGTGCATCTGCTCCTCATAATGAAGAGGGTTGCTTGTTTGACTACCTAGGCAACGATGGTGAATGCAAGTGGGAAGCTCATACTTTTGGCTATTTATACTCCAATTTTCTGAAGGAAAAGACACACCATTCAGCCCCATAAGCTGAACCTTGCTCTATTCTCTCTTCTTTCTAAGTTTATTAGTGTATTTGTAAGTTTAAGTCTTCATCCATTCCAGAAACTTGTAGTAGTTCTCAAATTAACACTTTTCTTTGGTACTTTAATTCTAAGAATAAAGCATTTGAGTTGTAACTTTGTAGCTAAACACTAGTAGTTGTAGTAACTTTCCTTTGGTATTCAATCAAAGTATTTTCCAGATTTTTTGGGTTGAAGTTAGTACTTGGTATGAAGTATTTTGTGGTTTGAATATTGAAAGCTCTAGATCATTACTTGTGATTATCATCCCCCTCCATAGTTGAGGGTAGTAAGTCTCTTTAACTTAATTTTCTTCTTTGTTGTTGTTGCATTATGAATGATATGATATTTTATGTGTTTATGTTAATTACCAACATGAGTGAGTAGTCTTCTTTCTAGAGTTTGGGAATATAGTTAGCTAACTATTTTGCTTATGGGGTAATGGGTTGATCATAAATATGTACATGAAAGAATATGTGAGTTCCATGGTAAGGAATCGAAAGCCTATTTCGATCTCCATCCATGGACAATTTATGTTGCTTGACTGTTTGAATGATTAGGAAGTATGAATTCATGCTAGTAATGTGTAGCCCAGAAGCTAACTTTATTAGGATTTCTTTGAGGCCGAGCCCGTCCTTAGGATGATGAACCATGCCCATCTTGTGTGAATCTTTCTTGTTTAACATAAATTGGAGGTCATGAACATGTATTAGAAAGTTAGTAGTATGGTCGAGTTATACGCCCAGAAGCCGAATCTCCTAAACCATATTAGTAACTATATAGCTCCTATGCCCAGAAGTTGTGGAGCAAAATTAGAAAGACCTTTAGTAGTATGGTCGAGTTATACGCCCAGAAGCCGAATCTCCTAAACCATATTAGTAACTATATAGCTCCTATGCCCAGAAGTTGTGGAGCAAAATTAGAAAGACCTTTCTTATCATACCATGGTTAAAAACATATTTTCAACCCATCCCTTTAGTATATTAAGAAGCTAAAATCCGCAAACTCTAGTTTTTTTATCTATTGTCTAAAACCTGAATTTGAAATTTGTTCTCACTATAAAAACTCAAAAATCATAATCCTTCTTGTCATTTAAACTCTTTTTGTCACGTAAATATTTCCCTGTGGACCGACCCCTTACTTACCACTAATGCTAGTCATTAGAGTTATTTAAGGAGATTAAAATTAATTGTGTAGACCGGACTTAGTTAAACGATCAATGACCTACGGTTCCGCGCTGCTATCAATTTGGCGCCGTTGCCGGGGACATGTGTGTCGAATTTAGTTTTCATGGCAATTGTTAAATATTGTGAATATTGTGAATACTTGTATTTTAGTTTGTGATAGTCAGTGCTAACAATCTCTTTCTAGTGGTGGTTGCATGAGCATAAGCCGTAGGAGGAACCAAGAAGTTGAACCTTTCATTCCGAAGATAGACTGATATCTTCGCCAGCTTCGTCAAGCCACCCGCCAACCCAACATCATTGAGGAGGGTAATCCTAGTACCCCTCCTTACTCCCCACCACCATCACTATCTAAACTTGATACTAGAAGGGAACACCACATGGAGAACCAAGCTCTTTTTGGGCAATTTGGTACACCCAGAAATTATGAACTACAAGGGGGCACTACTACAAATCATCACTTGTGCCACTAATTATGCCACGGGAATTCAAAATCCGTGGCAAGTTTTGATCTTGCCACGGGAAAAATAGGTTTCAAGACAATATCACAACCATACCCAATTTTTTTTGCCACGGGTAAATATATATCGTGGCAAAGATGCACTTGTGCCACAAATTATGCCACGAGTAAATATATACCGTGGCAAACAAACACTTTTGCCACGGGTACATTAATATCGTGGCAAACAAGCACTTGTTCCACTAATCCTGCCACGGGAAATTAAATTTTTTTTGTGGCAAACAAATAGTTGTACCAAAGATAATGTCACAACGAAATATTTATCGTGACAAAAATATTATGCCAAAAATTTTGTCTCGGGTAAATATTTATCGTGGCAAATAAAGACTTATTGTTCACGATTAAATAGCCATTAGTGATTGTGTTATAAATTATGACACTTGAATTTGAATTTATCGCAAGGTTTGATCTAGCCACAGATAGTATTTTTATGAGAAAATTAAAAAAATGAAAAGTTTATCAAATATTTAAATTCAAAATCTTCATCCAACTTAATTAGTTCTAGATTTATTAGAAAATAAGTCATTATTTTTCCTTGTTTTTTTAATTTAATATAAGAAAAAAATTCTATAAATAATGATTTAATTTAATATATTTTAAATAAAAACATTTAAAATTATTTTTGAGAAGATTTTTTCACTTAACAAATACTCAAACTAGACCTTAAACAATGATTTTAGGTAAGATTAAAGTATTTTCAACAAAAGAGAGAAAGATTGTTTCTAACCTATTTCAAGACTTTTCCAATTTTTGTGTTTAGTGAAAATCAGATCTTATCATCCTCTTAAATTCAAGAACACATGAAAAATGTTTTTTTCTTTCTCTAACCGTTACTATACAAAAACGCGGAGCAATTCCGACTGAAAGTTTCTGACTAATTTTCCGACTGACAAGCGTCAAGCGTTAGTCGAAATTTCAGACTAAATTGCTACTAAATCGATTTTAAGTCGGAATTTTAAATTGAAAAAAAAAGAATATATGACTAATAATACAGTAATATACGACTAACAATATCGTAATATGCTAATAACTAATAAGTGTTATCATAAATAATATATATTAATACGAGTAATATTATTCTAACATACGACTAATTTTGTTGCATTTAGGAATATTAGTTGATCAAATTAATTTTAATTTTGTAAGTAATTTTGTTCATTTAATTATTATTTTTTTAACTTACTTTTAATAATAATAATAATAATAATAATAATAATAATAATAATAATAATAATAATACACAAAGTGGTAGGAGTGTTATGTTATAAATATAATAAGATTACTTAAATAATCACTAAATAACTAATGGCCTAGTGGTTGGAGTGTTGGTATACCAACTTGAAGGTCTTGGGTTCAAATCTTACCCAAAGCATTGTGTGGAAGGAATGTTACTGATTGTTAACATTAAATCCACACTACTAGCTGAATTTTATGGTTTACGGGTCTAGTGTATAAATGATTTGTAACTACGTGTGGAGCACCTGGTAGACGAATATAATTTACAATGATTCACTTTATGTGGCAGAAGCATATGATTAGCCACGGGATCTACCGTGGCAAGAAAAAGAGTTTATGCCACAACCATAATTTTCCCGTGGCAAAAATGTAGCCACGATCACTTGTGCCACGGTAGTCTCTAACTTAAATTCCCGTGGCTGGACATCATAGCCATGGGAAATTCTTACTTATGCCACGACTGCTACTATGGCACAAGTGATGATTTGTAGTAGTGGGGGGGGATTAGACTTCCTACCACCAATACCAATTACCAAATCCATCCTCAAAACACAAGAACCGTTAGAGAGGAGGTATTTTCGGGGATGAAAAATGAGTGTCCACGTGAGCATTTAGAAAAATTCACTGAGCTTTGTGACCTCATGCCAGTGTGTACCGATAGCCCAGATTGTGTGAAGATGCATCTTTTTCGATCTAGTCTTGCAGGAGATGCGAAAGATTGGTATAAATGTCTTGAGCCCAATTCTTTGACTACATGGGGGGAGGTAAAGAAAGCCTTTTTAGAGAGATTCTACCCATCTGTAAGAACCCAAGATTGGAGAAAGAAAATTGCCGGGTTTACTCAAGATGATGATGAAACTCTAGCCGAGGCATGGAATCGTTCAAGAGAATGTTGAGGGCGTGTCCGCACCATGAATACGGGGAAAACCACCTCAATACCTTCTTCTATGATGGCCTTCTCCCACAGACCAAGGCATTGCTAGATTCTAGTGTTGGAGGGCAATTGTGCAAAATCCCTCAAAATAAAGTGAGGGCACAAATTGAAGAAGTATCCAAGAATTCATCATGGGGCAATCAAGGAAGAACTAGATCCAAAGGGATGTATGAAGTGAAGAACTCAGAGTCTCTAGAGAGCAAACTTTCATTGTTGGATAAGAAGTTAGCTTAATTGGGTGTGAATAAACCTTCAAAAGTATCGGTTGTCCAGACTCCCAACTTCACCTGAGATATTTGTGGGGGAACAAATCATGATACATCTTATTGCGGAGGGTCCAATTCGGAACATGTTGCAGCCTTGAGTTATGGAAATCAAAACCAAGCCTCCAATTCCCAAGGGGGGCGTGGTTACCATCAAAATTTGAATCAAGGAAGGTGGAACAACCAGGGGTACAAAATTAAGCCTTACAAGCATCCGAATGCTAGAAACCAGGGTCCATCTAATTTCAACCAAGGGCCTAAGGGGGGTCATGTTCCATTCCCAAAGGAACAAGCTCCCGCTTGGGGTATGGATTTCCAAAATCAAATCATGTCCTAATTGCAAGGTATAACCCAAAGCAATCAAACCCTTAACCAGCAGATATCTGAAATTCAAGCTCATCTCAGGGTGGTGGATAATCAACTAGCTCAACTAGCCAACCCTCCTCCACAGCCCTTATTTCCAGGAAATCCTCAACCAAACCCGATCAACCAAGCACCTCTGCACACCACGAAGGTGATTCATTTGAGATCCGAGACGTCGTACAAGGAACCTGAGATGCCAAGGGAAGATGAGTATGTCAGTCAAGAGGAAGGTGAGAAAGTAAGTGAAAAAGAAAATGAGATTGATGGTGAGATTGAGAAGAAAAATGAAAAGGGTGACAATAATGAGTTAGAAGGTGTGGAGAAAAATGAAAAGAGTGAAAAAAATGAGATTGAGAAAAATAAAAAAATTGAAATAAGAGAGAAAAAGAAAACACAAGAGAAAGAAGAAGGGTTATTGAGAGAACCCCGAAAGAGTGTATGTGCCACCAGTTCCATTTCCATACCGGAGGGTAGAAAAAAGCTCGATGTGCATTTCAAAAGATTCATTGAGAAGTTGAGCCAAATAGAAATGAAGATACCATTTCTTGAAGCAATGGAGCAGATGCCCAAGTATGCAAAGTTTCTCAAAGACCTCCTTTCAAACAAAAGGAAGTTAGAGGAGGAAGTCATCAACTTGCCCCACCAAGTTAGTAAGATTGTTCAGGGTAATCTGCCAAAGAAGGAAAGAGATCCAGGGCCGTTCAATCTACCAGTAAAGTTCGGCCATCTCGAGCCAAAGGGGGCTATTGCGGATCTTGGTGCTTCTATCAGTCTTATCCCTTTGTCCATTGCTAAAAGGCTTGTGTTTGATCTTCAACCCTCTCGAAAAACAATTCAACTTGCAGATCGCAGCATTAAGGTACCTTATGGTGAGTTTGAAGATATTCCGATACAAGTTGGGCATTTGGTGGTGCCATGTGATTTTGTTGTGATGGAGATGGAAGAGGATCCCTACACACCTCTTATACTTGGGAGGGCAGCTCTAAAGACCCTCAATGCTCTTATCAACTGCAAAGATGACACCATCGCAGTGGAGGTAGCAAAGGAGAAATTGGTCTTTCAGTTTTCAAAGACCACCAAGATGCCATTGATGGAGCAAGCTTGTCGTATGGAGGTGATTGACAGTGAGGTAGCCTGTTTTTCCAAAAGGATTGATGTCAAGGACCCCTTTGAGGAGGTCTTATGTGATGAAAGTGAGAGCCTGTCTGAAGAGGCGATGTTTTTTGAGAAAGAACTTGATGAAGCTCAAACTTGTGGAGAAGACGATATATTGGAGAGCATATTTGGAGCCAAGGAAGTGGATTCTGCAAAGGAGGAGTGTACAATGCCTCCTCCCAACGTATCATTAAAACCCCTTCCCCCTGGTCTTAAGTATGCATATTTAGATGTTGAGCATGATTGTCCTGTGATTGTGAATGATGCCCTTGATGACCCATCGCTTGAAAAATTGCTTGTTTTGTTAAAAAAATACATAGGGGTCATAGGGTATTCAATAAATGATATAAAGGGAATTAGTCCTTCCCTAGGTATGCATAGAATCCACTTGAATGATGATCATTTCACCTCTATCGAACCTCAAAGGAGGTTGAATCCAAACATGAAAGAAGTAGTAAAAAATGAGATTCTGAAGCTACTCAGGGCAGGATACATCTACTCGATTTCTGATAGTAGATGGGTCAGCCCTATTCATGTTGTGCCAAAGAAGGGTGGAATGGCCATTATTCAAGGAGAAAGTGGCGAGATGATACCCTCCCGCACCACCACAAGCTGGAGGGTATGTATTGATTACCGAAAATTAAATAAAGCCACTAGGAAGGATCATTTTCCCCTCCCCTTTACAGATCAAATGTTAGAGAGATTGGCCTCACATTCATATTTTTGTTTTCTTGATGGTTACTCGGGGTTTTTCCAAATTCCAATTCACCCGGAAGACCAAGAGAAAACAACATTCACATGCCCGTTTGGAACGTTTTCTTATAGGCGTATGCCTTTTGGGTTGTGTAATGCACCTTCCACGTTCCAAAGGCGTATGATGGCCATCTTCTCTGATATGCTTGAGGATTGCATGGAAGTATTCATGGATGGTTTATCTTTTGACACATGCCTGCAAAATCTTGAAAAAGTTATGAAAAGGAGTCAAGAGGTAAACCTTGTTTTAAATTGGGAAAAATGTCATTTTATGGTCCAAGAAGGCATTGTCTTGGGTCATAAAATTTCATCAAAGGGAATTGAGGTTGATCCTGCGAAAGTTGATGTTATAAAACACTTACCTCCTCCTACTAACGTAAGAGGAGTAAGAGCCTTTTTAGGACATGCAAGATTCTACCGGCGTTTCATCGAAAATTTCTCCAAGATTGCAAAACCTTTGACTGAGCTTTTACAAAAAGATGTGGAGTTTAATTTCGATGAACGTTGCTTGAAAGCATTTGATGAGTTAAAGAAGTCCCTGATTTCTGCACCTGTTGTGCAGGCTCCAGATTGGAGCCTGCCTTTTGAGCTAATGTGCGACTCTAGTGACTTTTGTGTAGGTGCAGTTTTAGGGCAAAGGAAAGAAGGAAAGTCGTATGTGATTTACTACATCAGCAAGACACTTGATTCCGCGCAACGGAATTACTGTAGAAACACTTAGAGATAATGAATGCAACAAGAGGGGGGGTGAATTGTTGTGTTGCCCTTAGGAGTATTTTTGCCCTGTTTCTTGCGGAATTTTACAATGAAAAAAATACTCAAAGCAATATAAAGAAACTCAAAAGAACACAAGAATTTAACATGGAAAATTTCTTGGCCTTGAAAGAAAGAAAGCCACGACCTCTTAGGATTTCAACTTCTCTTATTAAATTTTATGTAATTTACACTCTATTACATAAAACTTTTTCTCCTTCTCTTCTCTAGGCCTAATCTTCTCTATTTCTCCTTCTCGGTTCTCCTTCTCGTTTCTTTTTCTCTCTTTTACATAAACTTCTCTATGTTCCCCCTTAGACTTCCCAAAGTCTAAGTTTACACACACATGAAAACCCTTACAAAATAAGATTCTCAAATTGGATGAAAAACAAAGAAAAGCACAAGGAAAAATTGATTGAATTAAATGTCATTAAGAACAATTATCTTTTTTTATTCTTGATTTTGATCTCTCTTAATTCTTGAAGGGGGCACTCGGCATTTTTAATTGTGCCGGATACTCATGTATTTATAAGCCCACAAGAATTAGAAATAGCCTTAATCCCATGTTCCTAAACCGTAGGATCTTGGGTAAGAAACTTGGAGGTTATTCCAAGTACACGGTTAGGTTTACGCCAAGAATAGTAAATCCTATTTTTTTGGAAATAAAATAGGATCTAAGATATTTGATTCCTCTAAAATAGGTAGTTATTTTTAGCCAGTTAAAACCCTTGTGCAAGACTTATTTTCACCCGTACAAGCCAATAAAAGAAAAATAAAAATGGGCCAACTAATCGGATATTTGACCTACAAAACAATCTCTAAAGTATTTTGTTTGTTTATAATTGTTAAGTCATCATCAAAACTCAAATGGGCCAACAAATTCCCCCTTTTTGATGATGGCAAACTCATAAACAAACTTCATTAAAAATATAGAGTAAAACAAATAATTTGAACATGCTAGAGATTAAGACAAGTTCAAATACATTTAGTAAATTAAATCATTACAAATAATTTACTAAACACTTATTTAAACATATTACTCTACTATATTAATTTTTAAAACTTGTCGAAAATCATGTGGTTAAACATGACTTAAGTTTTCAAAATTAAGTATAAAGATTAAGAACAATAAATTAAACACAATAATTTAAGCAACTTCAATAGTATGAAGTTGTAAGAATCTAATTAAAACATAAGTGATAATCAAATAATCCAAATAGCCATATGATTTAATAAACCAAAACATGATAAACTAAGCATAATAAACTGAAACATGATCCTTTAACATATAAACCAGAAACCATAAACAAAGACTAAGTTAAGAGTTTAAGCATTCGCAAGAATCATGTTAAGTTTGTTGCCTTTCTTCCCCCTTTTGACATCAATCAAAAAGTAGGGGTATTTATCAAACCACAGCACTAAGGCAAGCATTAGAAAAATTAAGAAAGTAAGCAGCAAACCACAAAGCAAATACCAGAATATAGTCAAGATATGCAAGGCAAAAATAGCATAGACCATGAAAGATAGTGCATAGAAAGATGGAACAGTAGCATAGTTAGTAATTATACAAATTGGCGTACCCCAGCGCGGTACTCAAAAAGGATTAGTAAATTGTTCGGTGAAATAGTTGATGAGGCCAACAAAAGTTAAATATTACATGAAATGATTAAGAAGCAGACAGAGGGATCAAGGTGCAGTCTCTTCATCTATAAATTCGGTTTGCACTTCCACCGTGTCTAGTTTAGCACCAAGACGGGATTCCATCTGAGTGAGCTGGTCAGTGAGTGATGCAAGTGAAACACGAACTTCTTCCTGAAAAGCAATTAACTGAGACTGAAAATCAATAAATTTGGTAAGCAAGAAATCAAGGGTAATAGGAGGAGGGACAGCAGATTGATCATCATCAAAACCAGTTGGGTGTGGTGGTGGTGAAGTGGGAATAGGTGATGGTGATGGTGATGGAATATGGGAAGGTGTAGGTGTGTTTGGCTTTGGTGATGGAGGAGTCTGAGAGGTAATGTCATCATTCAAGCACGAAGAATGTTTGGACGCCAACCTCCTGCCCTTTCTTGGTGTGAGCACAGGTTGTTTCTTGATGTTCTTGAGAGGCACATTCATTTCCTCGTCCTCTGAACTGGACTGTACTTCCTCCAGTTCCACTTCTTCTTCCTCAGATTGTTCCCCCTTACTTGCTGCTTCCCCCTGTTCCTTTTCTGTCTCTGTCTCAGTAGTGGTAGTGGGAACAGTCTCCTGACCCATTTTCTTTTCTTCCTCCTTCTCCTCTTCTTTTACTTCTTTTTCTCCCTCTTCTTTTTCTTCCATTTTCTTATTTTCTCCTCCTTGCTCATCATCAGAACTCACTTCCTCCACCTCCTCTATGGCATTTTCTAGAATTCCCTTCTCATTTAATTGAAGGTGCAAGTTGGTAAGACACTTCGCACCGATTTTATTATTCGCGCTCATTGGAAATTCCAAACCATCCAGAGGTACCCCAAACTTCTTAAAAATGTGAGTTAACAACCCGCCATAACCTACCATTGTATTCTTTTCAATACAGTCAGCTAAATGAGAAATCATCAAGGATGGAAAATTTATTTTGATGTGGTTAGCCAAACAATAGATGAGGGTAGCGTCACGAAGGTTTACCTCACTACGCTTGGAATTGCGTGGCAAGATAAATCTCCTGGCAATGTTGTATAAGAGTTTGTGGAGGGGAGACAAGGAGTTGTGACTAAATCGTTTTTTCTCATTAACTCCCAAAAATTTTAGAACTGTTTTTTCATTAATGCCCGAAAAGACAATTTTTGAGCCCACATAGTATGTGTCAAACCCAACGGCAGGAACCCCAAACCATTCTCCTAACATCAAACTATTAAATTCAATTTTAATATCCTTGATTGTACTAGAACATACCTCATTATCAATCGAAAAGTTCTGAATAAATTCTCGCATAAGGTGTGGATAAATTGAATTGCAAGAAAAATTACCCATTAATTCTTCCCAGCCCTGATTACTTAAAATTGCATGTAGTTAAGGGAAAGGAGTAGAATCGTACCAATACTTGTCTAAACCGAAACCTACTGACATCTCTTTAGCAACCTCTTCTGCACTGTCGGGATCTACTACCTTGGCCTTTTTTGCTGGCTTGGATGACGAGCTTCCTTTGGTGGTAGTAAACGTTCTTTTGGTACCAGCATGGATGGGTTTGGTCGTTTTGGGTTTAGATGATGGTGTTGATGATTGAGGAATGTCAGATGAAGGATGAATGATTTGGAGTGGTTCAGATTGAATAAATTTGGGCGATTTGCCTTTAGTGTTCTTGGTTGATGAAGATTTGGGAGTTTTCATGGTGTAGTAAGGATGAAGATTAGGGATTTAGAAAGAGAGAAATGAAATGTGAAGAGGGTAACCGGTTTCGTGCAAGGAGTAGTACAAGTTGTAGTGAGTTATGAGTGATGGATGTGACGTTGGAAAGTGGGGGTTTTTAAATGTGTGAAGGTACGATTTATGAAAGGTTTGTACTACTTCCATTTGACGGTTTAGAAGGTGTAACGAGTAGTTATTAAGTCTTTAAAGATTAGTTCGTTGAATATGGTGATTTAAGTGACTGATTTTCGAAACACCCTGATGATCCGTCTTCCATTGCTTAAATTAAGTTGGCTCACCGGAATAAAATAAAATAAAATGCTGGAATTTAAGTGGAAAAATAAATTTTTGTGATTTTTGTTTATACGAAAAAAAATAAATTTATAATATGTGACTAATAAAATAATATAAGACAAATTATGCTACTAGGTCTATTTAGTTAAGCAAGCATTCAAGACAATATTCATGGCACATACTTAAATGGATGCATACCTAAATCTCGCAATGATTGAATGTTCAATCTTGGTTGTTGTGGTTGATCTAACCCTTCCAATTTTCACTTTGTTTAGAGGAGGAATACTAGCATTAAACCTTAGTGAAGCTTGATCATACCTAGCTCCAACCTCATCTTCTCGAATTGTTCCCTTGGAAGCGGTTTGGTCATTATATCTGCAACTTGATCACTAGTATTGACATGTTTAACAATAATATTTTTATGCTCGACATTATCCTTAAGAAAATGATGCCTAATATGAATATGTTTAACTCTAGAATGATGCACCGGATCTTTAGAAATGCAAATGGCACTAGTATTATCACAGTAAATAGGAACACATTCAAATTTAATACCGAAATCTCTTAGCTGTTGTTTTATCCATAGCATTTGGGAACAGCAAGCTGCTGCTGCTACATATTCTGCTTCTGCAGTGGATAAAGCTACTGTGTTCTGTTTCTTGGAACACCATGATACCAAACAAGAGCCAAGAAACTGTACTATTCCTAATGTACTTTTTCTATTCACAAGATCACCTGCATAATCTGCACCACTATACCCTTTCAAATCATAGACATCACTTTTCGGATAAAATAGGGAAAAGTCATATGTTCCCTTTAAATACCTTAGAATTCTTTTCACTGCCGTATGGTGTGATTCTTTAGGATTTGATTGAAATCTAGCACACAAACCAACATTAAAGGATATATCGGGTCTACTAGCAGTTAAATATAGTAGTGATCCTATCATGCCTCTATACATTGTTTGGTCAACACTAATTCCGTTAGAGTCTTCATCTAATCTAATGTTAGTGGCCATGGGTGTGTGGTTTGTCTTAGCATTGTCTAGTCCATATTTCTTTAGAAGTTCTTTTATATATTTTTGTTGATGAATAAAGATACCGTTAGTAGTTTGTTTAATTTGCAAACCAAGGAAGAAGTTTAATTCTCCCATCATACTCATTTCAAATTCAGCACTCATTAGGTCAGCAAATTCTTTGCATAACGATTCATTAGTAGCTCCAAAAATAATATCATCAACATATATTTGAACAACTAAAATATCCGAACCTTTATTCTCAAAGAATAAGGTCTTGTCAATTTTACCTCTTATGAACTTGTTTTCAATCAAAAATTTAGATAATCTCTCGTACCATTGCCTAGGAGCTTGTTTTAGCCCATAAAGAGCTTTATCAAGCTTGTAGACGTGATCCGGAGAAATTGGGTTTTCAAAGCCAGGCGGCTGTTCCACAAATACTTCTTCTTCTAGAAAACCATTTAAGAATGCACATTTCACGTCCATTTGATATAATTTAAAATTCATAAAAGCAGCAAATGATATAAGAATTCTAATAGCTTCTAATCTAGCTACTGGAGCAAAAGTTTCAGTATAGTCAATACCTTCCTGTTGATTGTATCCTTTTACCACCAACCTTGCTTTGTTTCTGACTATTGTGCCATGCTCGTCCAGCTTGTTCCTAAACACCCATTTTAATCCAATTATCTTTTTGTTCTTGGGTTTTGGTTCCAAGTGCCACACTTTATTTCTTTCAAACTCATTTAATTCATCTTGCATTGCAACTACCTAATCTGAATCTTTTAATGCTTTTTCATGATTCTTGGGTTCCAACGTTGATAGAAATACAAAGTGTGCACATAAGTTTCTCATTTGGGACCTTGTTTGTATGCCTTTTCCCATATCGCTTAGAATCAAGTCTAGCGGATGTGACTTTTGAAGTTTCCACGGTTTTGGGACAAAGTCTCTTGTGGAGACAGATGTGGAAGCAGGTTCACTGACTTGATTCTGATTTGGCTCAGCTTCAATTCTTTCTTCTTGTACGTCTTTCGTAACTGGATTGGGAACGTCAGGCTGTTCCCGATTTGCCTGTTGTTCCAGTTCTTGATTTGGTTCAATATTTTGAACCTGCTGTTGTTCTTCTTGTTCTTGCTCCTTATGTATGTTTTCATCATCTTCCAGGTTTGCAAGACCTATCTTAAAGTCACCTGTTTCTTGTTCACTTATCGTAAAATTTGTTTCATCAAAGATAATGTGAACAGATTCTTCAACATACATAGTTTTCTTATTATAAACTCTATAAGTTTTACTGTGAGATGAATAGCCAAGAAATACTGCTTCATCACTTCTTTCATCGAATTTACCTATATTTCTTTTTCCATTTACATGCACAAAACATCGACATCCAAAGACTCGAAAATAAGAAATATTAGGTTTAATTCCTTTAAATAGTTCGTAGGGGGTTTTAGAAGTGATCGGTCTGATTAACACACGATTTACAATATAGCATGCAGTATTAATGGCTTCGGCCCAAAAATTTCTAGGTAGACCACTAGCTATTAACATGGTTCTAGCCATTTCCTCTAAGGTTCTATTTTTACGTTCTACCACACCATTTTGCTGTGGTGTTCTAGGTGCGGAGAAATTGTGACTTAAACCATGCCCATTACAATAGTCCATAAACCTTGAATTTTCAAATTCCTTACCATGATCCGATCTTATGTGGACAAGTTGACTGTTACTAGATTTTTGAATTTTGGAGGCGAATGCAACAAATTCATCAAAAGCCTCATCTTTGCTAGATAAAAATAATGTCCATGTAAATCTACTGTAATCATCAACTATATCAAATACATATCGCTTACCGCTGCGACTTTGGATTCTCATTGGTCCACAAAGATCCATATGAATTAATTCAAGTGGCCTTGAGGTGGTCACGACATTTTTAGGTTTGAAGGATGACCTTGCATGTTTTCCTTTAGCACATTGATCACATACCTCATCCTTTCGAAATTTGAGGGACGGTAATCCTCTTACTAGGTCTTTAGATCGTAAAGTGTTAAGTAATGAAAAACTAGCATGACCTAATCGTTTATGCCAAAGAAGAGGGTCATCTTCTATAACACTCAGACACGTTAGACTGGTTTTAGGAACAGTGTACAGGTCCACCATGTAGGTGTTCCCTTTTCTGATTCCTTCCAGTATGATGTCTCCTGTGTCGTTCCTAGAAATGATGCACTTTTCAAAAGTAAAGTTTACAGAGTTACCTTTGTCGCAAAATTGAGAGATACTTAAAAGATTGTGTTTTAAATTCTCAACTAAAAATACATTATCTATAGCATGGGAACTTGACCTTCCTATCTTTCCTTTTGCAATTATTTCTCCTTTCATGTTGTCGCCAAAGGTCACAGTTCCTCCATCATAGGCTTCTAGTGAGAGAAATTTTGATCTATCGCCTGTCATGTGCTTGGAACAGCCACTGTCGAGATACCATGAGCTGTTCCCCCTCACTAGAACCTGCAAAACGAACTTAGTTGTTAGAGGGTGAGACCCAGCCATCCTTGGGTTCCATGTCGATTATACAAGAATCATATTTCTTAATCCAAACTCTATCGACATATATTTGGTTCGTTTTGTTATGCTGTTTCCTTTTTAAACATTGATGTTTCAGGTGCCCCGTCTTGCCACAAAAGGAACAGATCTTACTACTTGGGAGATCGACATAGACCTTCTTCTTTTTATCATATTTATTATATCCTAAACCTTCAGTTCCTTTGGTTTTAGCGTTAAGAATCCATTTGGGAATCTCTTTGATTTTCCCTTTTCCTCTTGAATTTAATTCAAGCTTAAGTTGTTTATTTTCGTTTTTAGCGGGTTCTAGGTCTAACTTCATTTTATTAAAATCATTTTTAATCTCTTGAATGGACTCGGTCTTTAATTCTATTCCTAACAATTTATATTGATTTAATTCAATATTTAACATGATGTTTTCTTGTTTAACCTTTTCTATAGCTTCCTTTAACATCACGTTTTTATCAAGTAAATCAAAGAATCGAGTTTGCATATCGGACCTAAAAGAATTTAGGTAGGATATTTGGTCTTTACTAATCTTAAGGTCTTTCTCTATTTGGAGACAGATGGCAGTTTGTTTTTCAAGATTATTTTGTGTCTCCATAATTATTTTAATCAATTTATGTTTATCCAATTTGAATAGGTAATTAGGAAGTGAATTAGAAGACAATACCTCTTTGGACTTCTCATGATGTGTTGCCATGAGACAAAGATTGGTTGTTCCTTCTTCAACTGGAACTTCGGTTACAGCTTCACTTTCGGATTCTCCCCATGCAGCTATCATGGCTTTGCGAAAATCAGCTTTGTTGAAGTTCCCTTTCACTGGTTGTCTTCCTGCTTCCCTTGCCTTCCCTTTACCCTTCTCGTTCTTCCATTGAGGGCATTCTTTGATGAAGTGTTTGGTACTTCCACATTTGTGGCATTCAAAGTTGGTTTTGGAATTTGGAGTTCCTCTTTCTTTGTTGTTTCTTTGATTATTATATCTGTTTTTCCTGAAGAACTTCTTGAATTTCCGTACCAACATTGCTGCCTCTTCCTCATCATTTTCTGATTCTTCTTGATCATTCGCTGTTAGAGCCAGGCCTTTGTTCCTGGGACTGTCCGCTGTTCCCAGATGTAATTCATGAGTCATCAGGGAACCAGCTAACTCTTTCAGGTTGAATTTGGTGAAATCTTTAGATTCTTGAATGGCAGTGACCTTAGCTCTCCAGCGATCATCTTGAGGTAGGCTCCTTAGGATTTTTCGTACCTGTTCATCTGAGGGAATTAGCCTTCCAAGAGAGACAAGTTCATTTGTGATGTTAGTGAACCTAGTGAACATTTCTTGAATGCTTTCTCTAGGTTCCATAACAAATCTTTCATATCTTGACATGAGCAAGTCAATCTTGGAACGCTTTACTTCACTTGTTCCTTCATGGGTAACTTCCAGCAGATCCCAAATCTGTTTTGTTGTTTTGCTGTTTTGCAGCCCATAATTCGATTGTGTTCATTTGGTCCCAGCCCACAGTGTAGTAATTTTATGGCAAGAGCATTCATCTCCATTTTCTGAAAATCTTCCTTCTCATATTCTGTTATTGGTTTGGGAACAGTCTCGTTGTTGGAATTGGTAGTTGTTACCTCGAAATCTCCAACTTCGATGACTCTCCAAACTTGATAGTTCTCGGCCTTGATGAAGATTTCCATCCTATTCTTCCAATATGTGTAAAATTTCCCATCAAACATTGGTGGTCTCTGAGTAGAGTACCCTTCTTCCATGCGTTCATTCATTTTCAACATCTCTAATACACCAAGATACGACTCTCAGGGTTTCCTGATCAAATGAGGAACAGAGCTCTGATACCAATTGTAGAAACACTTAGAGATAATGAATGCAACAAGAGGGGGGGTGAATTGTTGTGTCGCCCTTAGGAGTATTTTTGCCCTGTTTCTTGCGGAATTTTACAATGAAAAAAATACTCAAAGCAATATAAAGAAACTCAAAAGAACACAAGAATTTAACGTGGAAACTTTCTTGGCCTTGAAAGAAAGAAAGCCACGACCTCTTAGGATTTTAACTTCTCTTATTAAATTTTATGTAATTTACACTCTATTACATAAAACTTTTTCTCCTTCTCTTCTCTAGGCCTAATCTTCTCTATTTCTCCTTCTCGGTTCTCCTTCTCGTTTCTTTTTCTCTCTTTTACATAAACTTCTCTATGTTCCCCCTTAGACTTCCCAAAGTCTAAGTTTACACACTCATGAAAACCCTTACAAAATAAGATTCTCAAATTGGATGAAAAACAAAGAAAAGCACAAGGAAAAATTGATTGAATTAATTGTCATTAAGAACAATTATCTTTTTCTTATTCTTGATTTTGATCTCTCTTAATTCTTGAAGGGGGCACTCGGCATTTTTAATTGTGCCGGATACTCATGTATTTATAAGCCCACAAGAATTAGAAATAGCCTTAATCCCATGTTCCTAAACCGTAGGATCTTGGGTAAGAAACTTGGAGGTTACTCCAAGTACACGGTTAGGTTTACGCCAAAAATAGTAAATCCTATTTTTGTGGAGATAAAATAGGATCTAAGATATTTGATTCCTCTAAAATAGGTAGTTATTTTTAGCCAATTAAAACCCTTGTGCAAGACTTATTTTCACCCGTACAAGCCAATAAAAGAAAAATAAAAATAAAATTTATTTCCTTATATTTTGTTGACTCAGTTCTCTGACTCGTTGTGTTGGGAACACTGTGTTGTCTCCATCTGGTCTGACTTCAGATTTATCAATCTTGGAACTGGAATATATACCTTGACTTCTTGACCTTGCAAGATTGACTTTCTACGTTTGACTTTGACTTTGACTTCGACATACAGTGCTTTTTGCACAACCTTCTTAGGTACCATCGACGATTATGACAATCGGATATTTGACCTACAAAACAATCTCTAAAGTATTTTGTTTGTTTATAATTGTTAAGTCATCATCAAAACTCAAATGGGCCAACAATTACACAACAACTGAGAAGGAAATGCTCGCAGTAGTTTTTGCGTTTGAGAAGTTTCGGCCATACTTGATGTGTTCTAAGGCCATAGTCTATACCGATCATGCAACATTGAAGTATCTCACCTCTAAGATGGATGCCAAACCGAGGTTGATTCGATGGGTGTTGTTACTCCAAGAGTTTGACTACGAGGTGCGGGATAAGAGTGGAAAAGAAAATCTTATAGCCAATAATCTATCCCGCCTGCCATTGGAGTGTCATCATGGTGACTCTAGCCCGATCGATGACTCCTTAAGAGAAGAAACCCTCTATGTAACTTAGATTAAGGGTGCCCCATGGTTTGCCGATATAGCCAACCACCTCGCTTGCGGTATTGTTCCCGAAGGCAGGAGTTCGAGTGAAAGGAGGATCTTTTATGAGGAAGCAAAGTACTATTATTGGGATGATCCTTTGTTGTTTAGGCTATGTTCAGATGGGGTTTACAGGAGATGCATTCCGGAAGATGAGATTGCTAGTGTGATTGCTAATTGTCATTCTCTTCCATGTGGAGGACATGCCGGGGTAATGAAGACCATCGCTAAGGTTCACGAGGCCGGGTTCTTTTGGCCTACTCTCCATAAAGACGTGAATGCTTTTTTCAAGTCTTGTGATTCGTGCCAAAGGACGGGAAACATAGGAAGAAGGCATGAGATGCCTCAAAACAAAATTTTGGAGTGTGAAATCTTCGATGTGTGGGGTATAGACTTTATGGGGCCGTTTGTTTCTTCGATGGGAAATATGTACATACTTGTGGCAATAGACTACGTTTCAAAGTGGGTCGAGGCTCTCCCTTCTCCCACCAATGATCACAAGGTTGTCATGAAGATCTTCAAAAAAGTGATTTTTTCGAGGTTTGGTGTGCCAAAGATCGTAATAAGTGATGGGGGGTCGCATTTTGCTAAGGATCAGCTCAATAATCTTCTAAGGAAGTATGGTGTGAACCACAAAGTAGGAGCTCCTTACCACCCCTAGACACAAGGGCAAGTTGAAGTGGCAAACCGGGAGATCAAGGGAGTTTTAGAGAAGGTGGTAGGCCCAAATAGGAAAGATTGGGCTTTGAAGCTAGATGATGCATTATGGGCCTACCGGACATCTTATAAGAACCCGATCGGGACCACTCCATTCCGCCTAGTTTATGGAAAATCGTGCCACCTACCGGTAGAGCTTGAGCATAAGGCCTGGTGGGCCTTAACAAAGCTAAACATGGATCCCGAAGCGATCAAAGGGAAGAGGCTTGCTCAGCTTTGGGAGCTCGAGGAATTAAGACTAAATGCCTTTCAAAGTTCTAAGATTTACAAGGAAAGAACTAAGAAATGGCATGATCAAAGAATCCTCAACCGCGACTTCAAAGTTGGAGAGAAGGTCCTGCTATTTAATTCAAGGGCGAAACTATTTCCTGGAAAGCTGGTGTCCAGGTGGTCAGGACCGTTTGAAGTTTCGAAGGTGACTCCTTTTGGTGCGATAAGGTTGAGATCGACAAGAGGTGAATTCTTGGTGAATGCGCAACGAGTAAAGCATTACTTTGAGAAAGTTGACAGTGTCAATGAGATTGTTAGTGAAGTACGGTTGTTGGAAGTGGGGCGTGAAGGCCCGTGAAATTTCATGCCGAAGGGCGTCAAGCTAGTGACGTTAAAAGAGCGCTCTTGGGAGGAAACCCAATTTTTTATTTTTTATTTTATTTATTTTCATTGCATTTTTTAATTCCGCATGCATTTTAGGATAGAATCTGGCATCTTTAGCTTCAATTTTTGGAAACCCGAGCCTAGATTTTCAAGCACACACAAAATTGAAAATTAAGAAAAAGAATTTTTTTTTTTTGGGCGACTCACGGAGTCGACCCATCGACCATAGGGAGTCGAGTCGACTCCGTAGCTTAGGGTAATCTTAAGAAAAAACGAAAAAAATGAAAAAAGTAGAATTTTGTGAACCAGTCGACCGGTCGACTCCTACCAGTCGAGTCGACTGGTTCAGTGCTGATGACTTTTTTTTTGTTTGTTTTTAAGCACGGTTTTTTTAAAACCATTTCACTCCATTCATTTCTTATCCCCAAACCCACGAAACCCTATCTCTCTCTAACCCCAATCTCCATCCTCATTCCTTCATTCCTCCATTAAAGACCAAGCTCTAAGGTCTTAAATCAACCATTTCTTTCAAGCTTCATCTTCTACATCTCCTACATTCTTCTAACGTTTTATTTATTTATTTATTTTATTTTTCTTTTCCATTTCAATTTATTTTAATTTTAGATCTAGCTTTTATAATTTAGGTTCTAGATTTTGTTTTTAGGAATAAAATTGTGATTTTGTTCTTGTAAGTAAGTTTTTATGCTTGAAAATTCTTGTTTGTGGTTGTTTGTTTAACTTTCTTTCTCCAGATTTAAAAATGGCTTCAAGGAGACAAGGAGAAAAGAGGAAAACAACAACTAGTGGCTCCATGAGGTAACAGGTCGTCCCCGAGGACCCCGACTTCCCTGGAATTGTTTTCAGGGACGAATACCAAAAAGAAAATTTCGCAAGACTCAAATTGCAAAAGGTAAAAAGTACCGTTTTATCTGTCATGATACATTATATGAGCTGGGAATTTATGACCAAATGAAATACATATTTAATTCCCTAGGGTTAAATGCTTTTTTTGAGAGGAAATATGAAACTTGTCATGCTTTAACCTTAGAACTCCTTGGCTCATTAAGGTATAAAAGGACACATGGGGGACAGGGAAGACTGTTGTTTCGAATTAGGAACCAAGAAAAAAATTTAACTGATGAAAGGCTGGGTCAAATGTTTGGGGTGGTGAATGATGGGAGCACTGGAGCTCCCGTAGACTATCACGTTAACTCGCTTTGGGAGGCCCTAACGGGCCAAAGAACTGAAAATATGCAAAATCTAAAAGCGACACTAATACACCATCCTGCCATTAGGATTTTTGTTAGATTTTTGTCCTACACCATTAACTCCAGAGCCACAGCTGACAAATCTAACAACAAGGATCTTAAGATCCTAGGCTCCTTGTTGAGACCCGATAACATGCCTCGGATGAACTACGTGTATTGCCTCAAAAGGGCATTCGCGTACTACACCCGGGATGTGAATATCGACAGTAAGCAGGATATCACTATCGGGGGCCTCGTGTCCCACATTGCGGCCTGTTTTAACCTTGGATTGGACCCTCCAGACTCATATCATGATAGCCTTATCACCAAGGACCACCTCGCTAGATCGAAGTGGCTCGATGACGTGCATGGGCAGATTTGGTGGAGGATAAATGATAGCCGCAAGTTCACTCTTCTTAGACCCTTACCCTCGCTAGCAGCAAACCTGGCTAGCTATTTGTGTCCTTACACGGGCGCATCCTCTTCGGACGCGCCAGTTCGGCCTATACGTAGGCCGACAGTTGAGATCGCCCCTATACCACCCCACCCCTCGGTCGCGGACCTCCTAGAGTCTATGAACCGCCTGCACGTAGGTGTTAACCAGATGCGGTACGAGTCTGCGGAACGGGATTACCAGGCTGCTGAACGAGATTTCAAACAGCAGCGGGGTATGTACCCAATCTATGACTACCACAACAGGCAGGGGGTGCCTGACTCTTCATATGACCATCCTAAATGGTACACCCCTCCTGAGACCCAGGGCACGCCCGGCACATTTTCGGCATACGGGTTTCCTCTAGGGATGATTAACTCATTTTCCCAAGGAGGATTCTCATCCTTTTACGCCGGGCAGTTTGGCATCCCTCCTTATGGAGGGTATGGTAGTATGCAGACCGAGGGGGTAGGGCACCAAACTTTAACCGAAGCTAGAGTTGATCCAACTCCAGGTACTTATGGCCCTACTAGCTCAAGGGGTAGGGGAGGGCGATCGGATAAGGGTAAGGCAGTCCTCATAGAAAGTGAGGAGGAGGAAGATGATGACATAGATAGTGATGAGTTGATGGCGGAGGATTCTGATGAAGATTCTGATGACCCAGACTTCGCCACTTAAGTGGTTCCTGTAGTTCCTTCCTTTCAAGTCCAAAGCAATGGGGACATTGCTGGGTCTGGCTTGGGGGGGGGGGGGGGGGTGATCTATTCCAACAAAATTTTGAAGCTTTAGAGGTATCATTTTTCTTTTTGGTTTTGCATTTTCATTATTGCATTTATGTGAATATTTTTCTTTGTTTTTGGTTTGGATCGGTGTATGTGCCCATATTTCTCAAGAAAATTTTCTTTTGAAGAGAGACCCATGTTTGTCCTTAAGAGATGCATGACCTGTTTTATAATGTTTCTTTGACCATTGGTTAATTGTTGTGTGCATAATTTGATGGTAGGTTTTGGTTCTTCTTTCCAAGTTGTTGATTGCATTGGTAGGCTCACTTGAGGATGTTCCTTTGAGGTTTGTGTAGTACATTGGTTTGTGGCACCGCCTTAGAGTGTGGGCAAACATATTTAAACCTTTTGAGAATGATTGAACTCCTACCACCATATTTTTTGCGCTAATTGGAGACAACTTGGGACAATTTGAATTAAGTTAGAAATAGATAAGTATGAACAATATCATAACATTTGAAACCTTTTCCATCAACCCATCTTACATTTACCTTTCATTTCTACATCACCTCTTTAGCACTCTAGCTTGCAAGTTGGGTCAATTTGGATATGTCTTGGTTGGTTACTCTTAGCACTCATCGGTTTATCTTGTTTTATTATATCATGTTTCTCGTCACCACTTGCATACATACTTTGGTGTCTGTTTCTCGTCACCACTTGCATATATATATATATATATATATATATAAGAAAACAAAAAAGGGGAGAAAAAGAAAAAAAGGGAAATTCCACGTGGTAACCCTGAGGTTTTGGGTTTTCCACGTGGTAACCAAAACTTTTAAAAATTCACGTGGTAACCCTAAGGTTTACAAAATTGTTTCACCATGACTTTTTTGCACATAACAAGCGTTAATATCGAAGCTTTAAGACTAATGTACACCTATTTATGTGACTCACCATTTCAAATGTCATCAATTTCAACCTTTTTCCCCAAAACATAAACCCTAACTCTATCATCTTTCATCAAAATTATATTTTTTCCCTTTAAGCCAAAAAAGGTAGAATTGGGGTTTATATTTTGGGAAAAAAGGTTAGAACTAATGGCATATGAAATGGTGAGTTGCATAAATAGTCGTACAACAGCTATAAAGCTTTCAAATTAACGTTTGCTAACGTTTTACTAACATTTTATGTGCAAAAAGGTCATGGTGGAATAATTTGGTAAACCTCAGGGTTACTGCATGGATTTTAAAAAAGTTTTGGTTACCACGTGGAAAATTCAAAACCTCAGGGTTACCACGTGGAATTTCCCAAAAAAAAAAAGAAGAAGAAGAAGGAAAAAAAAAGGGAGAAAAATGTTGATTCTTTAGAAAATCATAGTTTTAATTAGGAGTGCTAAGTTGTATTGCATTTTTGGGTTTGTGTCTTGTTTGGTTGTTGGCTTACTAGCTAGAGTACCTTCTACCCCATTTCATTCATTTCCCACTCCTCATTCCCACAAGCCATCCATTTTCACCACTACCTCATTCTTTTTGCATCAATCCATCCCACTTTTCATTGGTTTCATTGTTGTTGCTTGGTTTCTTGAACTTGTTGATTTTTCGAAGCTTGATTCATGAGTTCCCTTGTTGATTAGAGACTCACATCACTTGAGTTATAGGTTTGAGTGATGAGTGTTTACCCTTAAACACATGAGTGTGGTGGACAATTTGGGAAGTTTACAACCTAGAGTGAGGTTTGCCCACCTCTTTGAGTCCGGTTTGGGAGCTAAAAGCTCATGATTGGTTGCGTGCTCACACTGTAATTCCTTGTTAGGAACGATTCAATGGAGCCTCGATATCATTCAACTTCTTGGAACCTAGAACCAATGTTTGCCATCATTGCTTGCACCTTTTCGATTTTTACGGTCATGTTTTGTCATTTGCATCTCAAAATGTGTTGTTGCTTTGCTTAGGGACAAGCAAAGGTTTGGCTTGGGGGAGTTTGATACACGCGCTTATCACGCGTGATTTGCACCGATTTTAATTTATTTTAATTCATTATTGTCCATATCTTACTTAACTTAGGCCTTTCATGATCAAATTCCATGATTTACGCTTGTGGTGTAGTGCTTTGATTGATTTCAGGAGCTTTTAGCCACTTTCAAGGAGGTTTTAAGGTGATCGGGCGCTTAATGGACCTCAGGAATCAAAGCTCGAGCCTTCGGATTAAAAGCGACAAATCTTGGTCAAAATTCAAGAAGGAGTCGAGCATGGTCGACTGGGGTCGACCCCGTAGCTGTGTAAATTTCAAAGATCCAACACTTAGAAATTTTTCTAAGTCAAAAATGTGCCCAGTACAAAACCAGTCGAGTCGACTGGTTTGTACCTAAACTTTTTGTCCGTGAACTTTTTGCCTCAAGCTTCCTCCAATCCTTCCCCTTGCGTGCTTCAACCTTCCCTCTCCTGTGCATCTGCTCCTCATGATGAAGAGGGTTGCTTGTTTGACTACCTAGGCAATGATGGTGAATGCAAGTGGGAAGCTCATACTTTTGGCTATCTATACTCCAATTTTCTGAAGGAAAAGACACACCATTCAGCCCCATAAGCTGAACCTTGCTCTATTCTCTCTTTTTTCTAAGTTTATTAGTGTATTTGTAAGTTTAAGTCTTCATCCATTCCAGAAACTTGTAGTAGTTCTCAATTAAACACTTTTCTTTGGTACTTTAATTCTAAGAATCAAGCATTTGAGTTGTAACTTTGTAGCTAAACACTAGTAGTTGTAGTAACTTTCCTTTGGTATTCAATCAAAGTATTTTCCAGATTTTTTGGGTTGAAGTTAGTACTTGGTATGAAGTATTTTGTGGTTTGAATATTGAAAGCTCTAGATCATTACTTGTGATTATCATCCCCCTCCATAGTTGAGGGTAGTAAGTCTCTTTAACTTAATTTTCTTCTTTATTGTTGTTGCATTATGAATGATATGATATTTTATGTGTTTATGTTAATTACCAACATGAGTGAGTAGTCTTCTTTCTAGAGTTTGGGAATGTAGTTAGCTAACTATTTTGCTTATGGGGTAATGGGTTGATCATAAATATGTACATGAAAGAATATGTGAGTTTTATGGTAAGGAATCGAAAGCCCATTTCGATTTCCATCCATGGACAATTTATGTTGCTTGAATGTTTGAATGCTTGGGAAGTATGAATTCATGCTAGTAATGTGTAGCCCAGAAGCTAACTTTATTAGGATTCCTTTGAGGCCTAGCCCGTCCTTAGGATGATGAACCATGCCCATCTTGTGTGAGTCTTTCTTGTTTAACATAAATTGGAGGTCATGAACATGTATTAGAAAGTTAGTAGTATGGTCGAGTTATACGCCCAGAAGCCGAATCTCCTAAACCATATTAGTAACTATATAGCTCCTATGCCCAGAAGTTGTGGAGCTAAATTAGAAAGACCTTTCTTATCATACCATGGTTAAAAACATATTTTCAACCTATCCCTTTAGTATATTAAGAAGCTAAAATCCGCAAACTCTAGTTTTTTTTATCTATTGTCTAAAACCTGAATTTGAAATTTGTTGTCACTATAAAAACTTAAAAATCATAATCCTTCTTGTCATTTAAACTCTTTTTGTCACGTAAACATTTCCCTGTGGACCGACCCCTTACTTACCACTAATGCTAATCACTAGAGTTATTTAAGGAGAACAAAATTAGTTGTGTAGACCAGACTTAGTTAAACGATCAACGACCTACGGTTCCGCGCTGCTATCAGATGCTCTTTCCTAAAACGTTATTTCCTCCCTACCACGGTGCTTGGGAACAAATCAGAAATACGTTTTGAGATACAAAGAATCACACTAACTTTCGAGCACACGTAAATTAGAATGACGCAAGAATGACTTAAATGGAAGAAGTTATGGAAAATCACAATCAAGGATTGCAAGTTCTCGATGTGAAGTGCTCGAGAAGAGAAGAGAATCAGAAATTATGTCTCTAACAACACAGAAGCATCCTATATTTATAGAATAACTCACGCCAATTCATGAAGCAACGTATCACTTCACGAAACACGAGGTTGATCCATCAAACACGAGATTGATTCATGAACCAAAGTCGCCTTTCACTCAACCCGTTCATCCCAATAAACATGGTTAAAATAACCATAAACCGTTGGTGGTTATAAAATAACCAATCAAAACAGAACAAAACGTCACAAGGAAAAAATCCAGGAAAACCTGGTTTTCGCGGGGGTCGCGACTTTCAATTTTCACAAAAACAGTAGCTTTCTGCCTGTTGTTCGCTATCCGTGAAACCTTTCACGATCACGACCAGTGACTTTTAATTTCCTTAAAAAATACTTTTTCCTTGTAACCTTGATATATACTTAATTTAATTAAATTTAATTAATTAATTTAATTAATTAACTTCCGATAGCCATTACACCTCTAAATTACAATGGCAAATCAGGAGCGATTTTCTCCTATCTCTATGGCTTATCCATGAGACTTGTACCCTTGATTAGATACTGGTTAAGTTTCATTTGATTGTTAGCTGGCTTTTGTAATAGCCCTGGGTAGGAGATACTGTAGCCTTTTACTTGGTCTTATTAATCTATTAGCTAGGCCTTGCCCTATAGTCGATGTATAGGCATTTTGTTTGTATAGCTTATTATGCCAATTAGTGGCTTTTTCGGAAGTTGGGACCCTCAGCTTCAATGCACATAAAGAGTGGGGCGGGAAAAACCTTCATAGAAGGTGAGCCTCCTTTTCATACTGATGCAATTAAGTTTGAGTAGACTCCTGTTTGTTTTAGGATGTATAATTCTTATTCTGATAATAGAAAATCTTTTATCAATTAGGACATTTTTGTAATTTCATCAAATAAAAGGTGTGATATAACGAAAAAGGGGCTACATTTAAGAAACAGATAAATTAAACCAAAAATGATCTGTTGCTGTGGACTTCAGAAGAAGCAAAATATTACTGCTTGCATCCCCAAAATGTATGCCTTTGCTTACGTATCACTTGACAGTTTAGGTTCGATCTTTTGCCCTATTCCTTGTTTTCCTGTCATTTCAAGCACATAAAATCCATTTTTCATTGCACCAGTTCAACCGAAGCTAATTTATCAGCCCGTTTGGTTAGTGGTACTAAATGGTGATAATGGAAATTTATAACGTAAAATTTCATCAAAAGTTCCATGTAATTTCCATTACCACCTAATACCACCTCTCCCAATGGTAATGTATTGAAATGGATTTTACGAAGAAAATGAGATGATTAAGGTTGGACAAGCATAACCATCAAGGTAGACATTAGATTTTTCAACCAAAATTACACTAGTTTTCATTAAAATTATCATCGTTTATTATCACCTACCAAACAGACCGTTAGAGTCAAAAATATCAAACACTTCATTGTAAACAGAAAGAAACAGAGATTCACATACACCCATACAAATCAATTAAAATGAACTTTGTATTCTGTAGTAAAGAATGCTGTATAGTGCAAAATTGCAAATTGAAACAAATTTAAGTTGTTTATCATTCTATGGATACATTCTGGAGTACATTACAAGGAGATAAATGGAGCAAAGATGTCAGGCAAGATTTTGCAACAAATCATACTTAAAACTTATGATTTTTGCACCCTCGCTAGCTCGAGTCCTTGGCCATATCCGAAGAACTTCCACCAACACTGCTTAACTCGAGCAGCGGACTGGTTCTCTTACTAGGGAAGTATTCTACGATTACTCGGTTTGTAGGGTCTTAAGCATGATCCCAATTTTTATTAGAATCAGAATCCACCCCCTCAAGGAAGGACTAAGATTCATAGGGATCATTGCCAGTGAAACATAATTCGCTTGTTAGTTCTTTTGAATTCGCAATTCGCTCAAAATGATTCAAAAACAGCCTAAAACCGACTATATTTCGCTTTTCTCGATTCGCAAAGAGATTAGCGAATCATGTGACATTATTCATTGCTATCATTGGCATTATCTTCTTCATCAGAGAAGCACCTGCAACAATCTAAGTCATCCATATCTCTCCATGAGATCTGAACTTCTGATTCAGTTGAGTTATGAAACAAAGGTTCAGGAACACCATAAGAAATCTGATCATCAATGGCTTTCCGGAAACTGGCAAAGTCAATTGAATTATCTGGTTTAATCAGTGGCTTAAACTCAAAACTCGTCTTAGGTGAATCCAGCATAGGTAACTCACATTCCGGAGACAAGCTAACTCTTCTAAGAGCTTCAGCTACCGAATTAAGCTCACATTCAAACCAAGGTCTACATAACTCATCTATACTCAAATGGGATAATCCAATATCTTCAGAACTAGAATTTGATTGTGGGGTTTGAATAACATTTCCACTTCCTACTGAATCTTCTAAACCTAATGTAGTTTCACTTTCATGATCATGAACATAAACCAAAGAAGCCGGGGAGGGACTACGCACAAAATGCTCGAATGAAGGCCATAAATGGGCTCGAAACTCCGAGCTCATACTCTCACTACCATGAGAAACACTAGTGGCATCATTATAAGAGGAAAACCCAAGGCTTGATGAAGGTGAATCAAATGATTTGGAAGACATTACAATATCATGGCTATTCAACTTAACCCCATTTGTATCTTCTTTATTATCATCTATATCTGTGCTTTTCTCATTACAAGGAGATAGAATCCAATGCATTGAAGCTTCTTCTAGAGAAGGAACAAGAGAAACCCTAGACTTATTAAGAATCCCAATGAAATTTTCATCTTTACAAGTACTAAAAACCCTAGTTTTACAGGATCCAAACAAGTCATTATCCCCAATAGTGAGTAATCCTCTAGGCCTACATTTTCTCTTATCACTAACACCAGAAAGAACATGACCAGCAGCATAACAAGTAGTAGGAGTAGCTTTCACAACTGAAGTTGATCCACCTTGTATCTCAGGAGAAACTGAAGCTTGAATTGGGGGAATAGGGCTGCTTGTATCAGCATGTTTTGGGTCATTTTCAACCATTTTACATGTTTTTTTACAACTACCATGACTACCCAAATGAAACCCATTTCCTAGTTTAATAACAGGAGTAGAATTTGGAGTATTTTCAACAGATAATTTGCTTAAACCATCAGATAGATTAGATCTAGAACTGGGTTTCTTACCGGATTTTGGGTAAACACATGGGGGGGGAGGAGGGTTTTTCTTCAATCTATGAACATTTCGAGAAGTGGGTTTCTCTAGGTTATGCAAATTATTGCGATTTTTCACTACATTTCTTCCATAATTACTCAAATTCTCCTTCAAATGTTTAACATTAGAGGTAGATTTGGGATTATTACCAGAAATACAAGATCTGGGTTTCCTATTGCAACCATTTTTAGAAACATTAGAAGAATCATGGGAAAGAAGGAATCTGAGACAACCCATTGGAGCTTCACTGGAAATGGAGTTAACAGTTGTTGCAGAAGTCGAGGTAGAAGTAGAAGAAGAAAAGGAAGAAGAACAAGAAGATAAAATGTTGAGATCTTTTACCATTAATGGACTCCTAGGACTCTGCTGCTGCTTTTTCTGTGTCTTAATGTGACGTTTTGAGGCAGAAATTGTGCTGTTCTTCATGATTGAACTAGCTTAATTTGTCTCAAAATGGTGGATGTTGATCGAAATTGGAGGTTTTGTAGGGATTTAAGATTGATCTTGCAAAGGAAAATGGAGAGAATCAGCTAGAATTAGTAATTAGAACTGAGAATGTTAAAGATTGCCTTCGGATTTCTAGCATAATGACAAAAGTTAATCTGGGCGGATGTTTTTTTTTTTAATTTTATTAACTGGCAACGGGCAAATCTAAAAGTTTGCATGGTTTGTGTTTTTTATTTTATTTTATTTTTTTAATTTTTGTCTCTTTTGATAATTATTAGGGAAATTATTAATGGCATCCTTGAGTTTTAACACTCTATCAATGTTATTCCTAAATTTTTTATTATTAATGATACAGTTGTATTCAGGGGCGGAGCAAAGATTTTGGAGGCCCTATTTTATGTTTACGATAACATACAAAATGGGTATCGAAAGATAATAAAAATTTCAATTCAAGAAAAATATTTCAAGACAAAATGTATTTTTAACATTATATTCTAAAATTAATTCAATCAAATATATAAAAAGTTCACAAAAAATCACTTAAAAAGTGTTACTCAAAACCGAACTTGAATAACATCATTTAATATTTGAGGCTCCTTATTTTAAGGGGCCCTAGGCGGTCGGCTATCTCGTCTATGCCAAGAACCGGCCATGGTTGTATTATTGAGCATCTTACAACCGTAATATTTTATAACTTTTTCTGTTCAAAATCATCCAAATAGTGCTATTAAATGAACAATTCACTCTTTTACTTTAATAATGATATAATAGATATGAAATGATATATTAGGGTTTTCCAACTTTTATCCATCCATTTTCTAACCCTTTATACACTAGGTCAACAAGTCTCCTGAGAAATCGTCTCTTAGAGAGACATCTCACATACTCAGCCCATTAAAGCTTAATACTTACTTAGTGCCTCCTTAATGTGTACTTATATCATCCTTATTGCCTACTTAAATCATCCTTAATGCCTACTTAATATATCCTTAATGCCTATTTACAATATCCTTAATGCGTACTTATAGTATTGTTAAATGTTTAATTACAGTATCCTTAATGCCATCATTATTAAATACCTACTTACGGTATCCTTAATACCTACTTACAAATCTTAAATTTTTGTTTACAATGTCCTTAATGCCCACTGAGTAAGCGTGCAATACTTATAATATCCTCAACGTCCACTGAGTAACTTGCTCTAAATTTTCTTTATAGGTTGGTCCAATTAGAGATTGTTTATCAAAGAGACTGTCTCTCAAAGAATTTTTGATATAGGTTCTGGACTAAAGAAACCCTAACTACAGTCCAGTCTAATAATAATCTTAGTCCAATTCAATATACTTATGTGTGACCTATTAGAAATTAGAAGCTTAGTTAATGTCAGCTCTTACTGAACCAATTGTAATATTTATACTCTAGCAAGTAATTATTAATTTTTAAAGTGCCACAATTATTATCTCTATAATATTTTTCTAATTATATTTAGTAATTATCGAAAATTTCCTAATTATTCGTAGACAATGTCACAATTCTAAAATTCATTAAGTTACTTAATGCCAGAATTTGACATGTTACCAACCATTATTACATAATATATCCTCAAATGCTATCTCTTTATTTGTGAGTTCAAATTAACAAAATAATGATTTACTTTTTAATCACTTGAGCATGGGCATGCATTTTACAATTCTAAATACTTAAGTGGCTTGAACACTAATCTTATCTTGATAAAATAAAAATATTTGATCTAGTACTGTTGTGAATCGGCTAAGCTAATGGTGAAGAAACAAGAACAAACTAATGCAAAGAACAACCCAACAAAAACAGAGCATGCAACAAGAGACAACACACAACAATATAATGAGGTATCTATGGATACCTCCCCCTCAAACTATGTATCTTATCATTAACATAAACCAAAGTACATTAATGACTCACCTTCAAGCTTTAAGAACACCCTCTTAAAGCAAAGATTGAAGCTTTACTTCAAACTCCCTCAAAATACATAAACAAGGAAGAAGACCTCTCTTGGTAAAACCCTAGCTCTTAATCTTGAATATGCCTCACATACTACCCTAATAGTGTTTTAGACTCCTTATATAGTCATAATTCATAAAACACATTAGGCAAGCTTAGGACAAAAGGGCTCAAAGCCCACAATAAAACCGCAAGAATAAGAAAACCCATCAGAAAGTTTAGACCACACCGCTCGACCCGAGCCTAGTTGCTCGACCCGGTCGAGCCACCTTCACAGGGGCTGCTGACTTGCTTCTGATCTTGGGCTCGAGCTGCTGCTCGATTGCATCCAATTTGCTCGACCAATCGAGCACTTCAATCCTCGATATTTGCCTTCATCAAGGCACCTCACATCATCATCATTGATCATCACTTGATCAAGCGACCCGAACTTTAGCACTCCATACTCCATGCCACACTCCGCACCACTCACAAGTATGCAAGATAATGCATGAGCTACGAGATGCTCAAAGTCGTCGTCGACACAACGGGAATCGGGTCTTGATACAACAATCTCCCCCTCAAGACCAATTCCCTTACCATCATCAAATGTCACCTTCTTGGGTGACTTGCAATCAACATTGTGGCCTAGGCTACCACCTTCAACTTGTAGCACATACAAGTTGCTATCACTTCTTCTTCCCTTCATGAGCACCATACTCCCCTTAATGACTTTCATCAAGCCTCCACTAGCTTTGAAAATGCATCCCTTAGACTCCAATCTACCAAGTGATATGAGGTTCCTCTCAAGCTTAAGAACATACTTCACACCACCTAGCCTTCTCTTGACACCATCACGTGTCACTATATTAACCTCACCAATACCTTCCACCTTCACCCTTTCATCATTGGGTAAGGTGACAAGGCCACCATCACAAGTGCTAAGCTTAGCAAATTTCTCTCTTTCACAACAAATATGGAATGAGCAACCGGAGTCAATCATCCATTCCTTGCTACAAGTCACTCCCCATTAACTAGAAGTGCTCCCTCGTAGTCATTATCATCCACAAAGCCTAGAGCGGCACTCCCGCTACCTTCACCATCTCTTCTACCAACCTTCAAGTCCTTCACTCTCTTGAGGTCTTCCTTCATCTCCTTGCACATCATTTGAATTTGCCCCTTCTTCTTACAATAGTAACACTCCTTGTTACTAAAGTCATTTCTCACTTGAGACTTCCCCCTTGCTTGATATCCACTCTCCTTAGATCTCCCTCTTGAGCCTTCCCCAAACAAAGCCTCACTACCACCCTTCTTCTCATCCCCCTCGTGCCTCTCCATGAACCGATCATTCTCTCTCAATGCCGCCAATGCTTGATCAAGAGTGATTGAGTCCCTACCAAGAAGCAAAGTTTGAACTATATTCTTATAGCTCTTTAGAAGTGAAGCCAAGAGTAGTAGTGCCTTCTCCTCATCGGAAAGCTTCTCATCGGCAATCAACAATTGGCACACCAATTGATTGAATGTGTTGATATGATCTTGCATACTTTTATCATCCTCCTTCATGAGTTGATACAACTCCCATCTCAAGCACAACTTGTTGGTCAAAGACTTTGAAGCATACACCTTTTGAAGCTTCTCCAACAACACACTGGGGTCGTCTTCGGGTGCAATGGCAAGCCTAATAGAGCTTACCGCCTTCTTCTTCATGGCCACCCATTTCCCTTTATCTATTTTTGTGGGCTTACTCTTCTCAAGAGCCTCATCAATCCCTTGTTGCACCAATAAATCCTCTACGGTGTAACATTGGTGAAATTAATAATTTAAGAAAGTAGAGAATTTAAAATAAATATTAAATTGAGAACTATTTTGGGTTTAGGATTATCAAGTATTTGAATTTAAGTTATAAAATATACATGTAAGAAAAATAATTCTGTCATGAGTAACATTATTAATTAAGGCACTCTCACTTTTCATCTTTTTCTTCAACCTAAAATTGGAGGCGACATTTTCCCTTTCTTTTTCCAGATTTCGACCCAAGCAGCAGGTGATTTTCCCAAATCATTCGCTGATTTCTTGAAGTTCATACAACACCCGATTACTCTTTGATTCCCATTTGAACAACACTTGATGTCCTTTCAACTACCATCTAAAAATGGTGGAAACGAGTCCAACATGTTCTGTCCAGCCTCTAAATTCTTGGTACACCAGTGGTAAGCTATTGTTTTTGAACATTCTTGCTGCAAATCGATTGGCAGGGCGTAGGAGTTGAAGCAAACAGTTTTTTTTTTGTGAAAAGTCATCCAAAATAGGCGCCTCTTTCTTGCGATTGTGGTAATTGTTATATCCATTAAATTCTTATTTGAACCCTAGAATTCTATACGTATACCTTCTTTTCCATTAGTTTTATTTCATTTTCCTAGCATCAAAGAATCTTTATTCATGAATATCCACGTACCATTTCAAGAATTGTTAATCTTACATATTTTAGTTGTATTTTGGCTTAAAATCAAGAGTAGTAACAAGTTATTGGATATTGAGATGTTGGGCTATATTGAACATCATAAAATTAATTGGAAAATAATTGTAATAATAAAGAATCGAATAATTTGATGTTCTTGGATAAAGTAATAGGTTCTTGTGGACTTGTAGATTGTAGGGTAGCTAGAATACTTATCTCTGTGGTTAATTAGATGTGTATATTGGAGAATAATGATTATAGATAAATAACATTAGATAGCTTTGTTGAGAAATAATTAAAAGTGATTAAAAAAAAGAAGGATAATTGGTGTTCTTAATTGAATTATGCGATTCCTGGAAGTATTGTTAATGGTGAGTTAAATGTTAGTTTTACTTGTGAATTGGAAATACAAAAGAAAATTATGGAGGTTGTTAATCTTGAAGAGAAATTGACAATTATAGGGCATGGTTATAAAATCTTGATGGAAAATCGGGATATTAGAATAAAACATGTGTGATTCAAATGATTTGTTATGCTAAAATAAGGTCTAGGTTGAGCTACGGTTTTAGGAGGAGATGTAATAAGTTATATATATATATTAGTATAGTAGCTTAGAACTCAATTTGGTGACGATATAATTGTTATTATGCTTCAGAATACCTTGCCGTCAAGGAACTTTTCTAATAGATTACGGTGCATCAATCTTGGCTATCTGAAGCGACGTTGTCAGTGAGTAGTAGCAGTTTCTTAAAGGGTCTGGCCAGACTACTGATTTGAAAATGTTTCTTTATCAAATTGTTTTGAACTGATGATTATTGATGATGAATTGGTTATGGATGATTATGTTGATATTGATATGGTCAAAGGATCGGGCTCACGAGCTGGTCCTTGACGGAGTAGAGAGAAAACCTCCCTTACTCCCTATTTTGAGGTGAATTGTCATTCAAATATTGACTAGCCTCACCCGAGAGTGACATAGCCTTAGAGCTATGGATGTTCCTCTCAACTAGACTCCATGTGCGCACATAGATCTAGGGAAAAGATGTTGCTTTTAAACCGATGTTTTGAATTATAATATTTTGTTGTTTTGGATTGTTACTTCTCATTCAGTTCAATCTGACCCTCTGTTGTTTCCATATTTTTAGATTTTTTACAGATTGGAACCGGACGGGAACGACGGGGAAGCAGAGGTGATTAGAGTATACCGTGAAGATACTTTAGATTTGAGTTGTACAGTAATCGTAGTGTCTATGTTGGGCGGTAGTAAATGTGTAGTGGATTTGATTACGTTAATCGTATTGGGCTTTGTGGTTAGTTGTATGAATATGTTGAACTTTGGTTTAGATGATTGAACTTAAGATTAGTTGTTTAGTTATGTTTTAGATTTTGTGAGCTTCCGCGAGTTATGAACTGGTTTTTGAATGCTTTGGGCAAGACAACATGTGGTTAGCATTGTCAATGGCTTAAGATTTGACTTCTTTGGGTTAGTAAACCCCGTGATGACCTGTCTTGCTCAGGCAACGATAAGTCGGGTTGTTACATACGGTGCTCCTCCACACCGAAAAGTTCATCTTTCCATCAAACAATGGGATGTTAAACTTTGCACCATCAACCATCTTGATTCTCCAACAAAGACACAAACTTTTATCCACAAAACAACCCACAAATCTAACCTAAAGCTCTGATACCAATTGTTGTGAATAGGTTAAGCTAATGGTGAAGAAACAAGAACAAACTAATGCAAAGAACAACCCAACAAAAACAGAGCATGCAACAAGAGACAACACACAACAATATAATGAGGTATCTATGGATACCTCCCCCTCAAACTATGTATCTTATCATTAACATAAACCAAAGTACATTAATGACTCACCTTCAAGCTTTAAGAACACCCTCTTAAAGGAAAGATTGAAGCTTTACTTCAAACTATCTCAAAATACATAAACAAGGAAGAAGAACTCTCTTGGTGTAAAACCCTAGCTCTCAATCTTGAATATGCCTCACACACTACCCTAATAGTGTTTTAGACTCCTTATATAGTCATAAAACACATTAGGCAAGCTTAGGACAAAAGGGCTCAAAGCCTCACAATAAAACCGCAAGAATAAGAAAACCCGTCGGAAAGTTTGGACCACACCGCTCGACCCGGTCGAGCCACCTTCACAGGGGCTGCTGACTTGCTTCTGATCTTGGGCTCGAGCTGCTGCTCGATTGCATCCAATTTGCTCGACCAATCGAGCACTTCAATCCTCGATCTTTGCCTTCATAAAGGCACCTCACATCATCATCATTGATCATCACTTGATCAAGCGACCCGAACTTTAGCACTCCATAGTCCATGCCACACTCCGCACCACTCTCAAATGTGCAAGATATTTCATGAGCTACGAGGTGCTCAAAGTCGCCGTCGACACAACGAGAATCGGGTCTTGATACAACAAGTACAACCCTTACCCCACTCAAATTTTGATCAACCCAAAAATTAACTTTATAACCATCATTGTAATGATCAATACTCATGTCTGTGGAATTTATCCTATATATTCATATTCTTGATAGGACATCCCTATGTCTTCATAGCCTATGAAACTGATCTATTAGTCAACCAAATGCTAGTCTCTAATATAAAAAATCACTTATGTCTAATTTAGTGATTTAAACTAAGGAGTCCCACAATGTGTGATTTCAGTTCACCATATTGGGTTCCACTTAACAAAACAATTTTGATAATCATATTATGAAATCACAAACTATTTGAACACGTTATTTAATACTAAACTAAGATTAAATAAGTAACTACAATTAGTAAACATTATAAAGCTAAAGCATGTTCAATAACTTTATAATTGTAAACATAAAGTAAACTCTAATACATGCTCAATTCCCATGGATCGAATATGAATATCATACTTCGATTGGAAAGCAAGTTTAGCAACTATAGTAGTACATAATGCTATAATGTACATTAGAAGAATGATTTCTAAAATGTTTCTTAATTAATTCAAAACACAACTACATTAATACTAATGAGTAGTATCTACGCACAAAACTAAAAATGCTATGCTACTCCCACTCAATTTCTTGTCTACATAATATTCTTCTTCATTTGATATGAAAGTAAAACAATTTAACTATCTCGTCAAATTTGAGGTTCCAACTCTAACATAAGGGAACAACAAAAGACGTTCTCTATCATAAAAAATCTTTTATTGCATTTCTCAAACATATTTGAGATACATGTTACTCCTACTTGTCTTTTTAGAAATAAACTTTCTTTTCAAAAGATACCATTGCGTGCAATAAACAATTTATTTTTTCGCTTTAATTGTAAAAGTAATACCCCTTTGTCTCTCATATAAAAAGAAACTTATTGATTTTAAGTGGAAGTTCATTAAATGTAAACACTTTAAATTTATTTCGCAACTTCAAGTGATAAAGAAAAAACATCTTTTAAACCTTTCCAACCGTATCTCACATAAAGTCTTTTTACAACTTTAATAGAAATTTATTGGGTGTAAAAGCATCACGAAGCAATCAAGTGCAATCCCCAGAAGAAATAGGGAAAATCAACAAGACTTGGGATTGATCAAACTATATCAAATAGAGTTCAATGAGGATTCCTCAATTTGTCAAACAATTCATAAACTTTTGGACTTCACCATTACGATCCAATCGCAACGTATTTATCTTTTTACCCATTTTATTTTCAACTTTATTATGGAATTGTTTATACTTTTCAAAAGGCTACAACTTTTACTATATGACATAAACATATTCATATATACATATATCATTATTAAAAGTAATAAAGTAATTATACACGCTAATACCTGGTTTACTCATAAAACAAAATACATCTGAATGTATTGATGCTAAGAGATCACTAGTCTTATCACTTGATCCTGTGAAAAGATGTTGTGAAAATCACATACATACTATGATTCCAAATCAATTGACTCAAGAACATCATCTCCATGAAGTTTGTGAATGCATTTTAAGCTTGTGTGGCCTAATCAACAACATATTAGGTAAATGGATATATCTATATATCTTTGAATCATATTTATAAGATGATAAAATAGGGCAAAACCTATACCAAAAACAAGTTCACGGAGAAATAGACGTATTAGTTTGCGTAAAAGTGCACGGAAAATACCAAACGGTGTTATTCATGTTCAAGCAAGTTTCAATAATACCATTGTAACTGTTACAGATGTACCGTGTACGAGGTCGAGTGGTTTCTTGGGCTTCTGGCGGTACTTGTGGATTAAGGGGTACAAAAAGAGAGACACCTTTTGCAGCTCATACCGCAGTAGGAAATGGTATTCATACAGTATTGGATATGCAACGAGCAGAAGTCATGACAAAAGGTCCCGTACTCGGAAGAGATGCAGCATTACGGGCTATTCGTAAAAGCGATATACTATTAAGTTTCGTACGAGATGTAATCCTTATGCCACATAATGGCTATGCGAGATTATAATAATTTTTGTCTATGTTTTTGCTATCACTAATATAGATGTGTGTTTTTAAAAATTCTAGCATACGCATAAAACAATTAGTTTTACACAATCATAATTTTGAAAATCCAAGACTAAATCAAGATGGTAAAGGACCAATGGTGTAAGCTATCACTACAAATTTAGCAACTTTTACTCAATTTCTTACATGAAATCCAACTTCTCCTTTTGTCAATTCTATTTCTTTTTAGTCCTTTCACATTACAACTAATGTGAATACCACAACTAGTATTGAATACCCATGAAGTAGAAGTCGTCAAATTCACTTCTATAACATATATATTTGAAGTAAAGAACCTAGCTATATTCTTATCATTCAAATATTTGGGCTATTCCCTTTGGCATTGTCAAGTATTTGTTACAACAATAATGAACAAACTCTCTAGCTACTTTTAAATTGGATATGGTCTTAAGCTTTTCAAATGGTTGAAGACAAGTTGTAACACTTTTGCATTTAGCTTTTTGCTTCATTTAAATCACCCCATTCTCCTTGAACTCTTTTCTTTTTCAAATCTTAAGAACATATGTATTTTAGTTTCTTTACTCCAACAACATAATGAGATCAAGAAATTGAACGGAATAATTTAGCCTTTTAGAGATTTTCCTATAATAATTCCAATTTTCTATTAATCATTAATAATCTCAACTATTGTTAAGCATCTCGTAAAATGTTACTCTTTGCATTATATACCTATCACCTAAATATGGCCATTAATCCTTCTTCCTTTGACTGCTAATACTATTAACATTAATGTTTGCATTAATATTCTATTAAAACACTATTAATAATCTTTAAAATACCGACTAGCGTTATAAATAATTTGAAATGTTAGAGTTTGTTAGAACTCCGCATTATTGTTAAGGACGTTTGCTAATGTGTTAGAAGAACAATCTTGATTATCAAGTAACATGTATAGGATATTAACAAATACGACACACTTTGAAGAGCTCTTGATCATTAAACAAAAATTCAATTGACTACTAGTCTTTTTAATACAAAGATACATATTTCTTAATTTTTGTGTAAAGTCATTTTATAGGGGTAAAATAGAACAAAGTAAATAATTTTAAAAGAGGTGGAACAAAGAACTCCACTTAAAATCATATTAATTATAGCAAACCTATGAAACTTGAACCTTTCACGAGTATTACAGCCTGTTTGGTAGGAAGTAATAAGCGGTGATAATAGGAATGAAAAAACTAGTGTAATTTTAGTTGAAAAGTATCTTGGCTACCTTGATGGTCATGCTTGTCCAACTCCAATAATCTAATTTTATTCATAAAATTCATTCCAATATAGTACCATTGGGAGATGTGGTATTAGGTGGTAATGGAAATTAGTAAACAAAAAAACTTTTTTGTGATCAAAGTTTCATTACCATGGGAATGATATGGAACTTTTGATGAAATTTTACACTATAAATCGTTCACATTATCACCATTTAGTACCACTAATAAAACAGGCCATAAGGTTATTTTCATACGCAGATACACTCTTTGTTCATTTCTTGTATGTTTGCATAATTTTTTTTTTTTTTTTTTTGTTTTTTGATTCCATCTTCTATATGGGTTGTTCCTTATTTTGATGGGAGAAAGTGAGTGATGAAATTAATAACAGAGTATAATAATTTGGTTTAGGTTTAAAAATCAATTCGTTCGATTTTCATCCATTAAAGAGAGCAAATGCCCCCTATAAATACAAGAGATATGCCATGAAATAAGGAAACTAAATATTACAAAATAACTTAACTTCCTAAATACTTAAAATATTATTCTAGAATTAAATCAAAATATTCTACTAATTATTCTCTAAATATTGTTTATTATTTCCAACACTCTCCCTCAAGTTTGGCCTTGGGATCACCGAGACCGAACTTGACAATAATATTCTTCAATACTTTGAGTCAATTGCCTTGATCAGAAAATCTGCTAGTTGATCCTTTGATTTTACATAGGGCATATTGATAATTTTTCCGGCCAATTTTTCATAAATGATTTTTAAATTTGGGTTTGGATAGGTTAATGGGTATATGATTTAAAAAATAATTGATAGTTGGGATTATTTTTGGCCAACGGGTGATAGTTGAGATTATTTTGAGCAAATTTTCTAATATTTGGCTTGGAAGTAGATCGACCCACGTGGACCCTTAGGTGACCCGAAATGAGGGACACAAGTTGGGATTCTTTTGTGTATTAAGGTTTGTACTTGAATCTTGGCATTTTAGGTTACTGTTTTTCGGATGTGGGCCCTCTTGATCTAAATTCGGTTTCGAATCTTCTTTGTTGGTTATTGATTTCTGATCTTGATTATTGTTGATGAATTTTGATTTTTTGGTTGGACTTGGGACGGGTGTTTTCAAGTTTTCTTGGTGAGAAATTGCGAAATTAATCATGCCACCGTTCCGGTGACTCACCGGAGCTTTGGAGGCGACATTTTCGTTCTTGAACTCATCACTTCGCCGTAATGATGAATTTTCAAATTCTGACCGGCTTTCTTCTCCGTTTTCGCTCCCCTCTTCGTCATTCATAGGCTCAAGAAGGGTGTAAATCTATGTCCACAATTCATGGGCACTTGTAGTATAATAAATAACAGCATCGACAATGGTGGTGTCAAGGGTGTAAAGTATCCATGACATCACTTGTGCATCATCTAGTTTCCTTTGAGGATCTTGATTTTCTGGAGGGGCGACAATGATATGATTGAGCCGCCACTGATCTTCTATTTCTTGTTTAATATCATTACACCACTTGGTGTAATTTGGATTCTTTGGACCATTCGTTCCAAAGACATCATTTTTTCGAGCTTGAATTTTTTTGGTTTGGTTCAGTTTTGGTTTCGATTTTTTCTGGTTAGTGATGAATGCCGTGACCGATCATCGGTCCCCAAAAAACACCATCCGCTCTGATACCATGATGAAATTAATAACATAGTATAATAATTTGGTTTAGGTTCAAGAATCAATTCATTTGGTTTTCATTCATTAAAGAGAGCAAATGCGCCTTATAAATACAAGAGATATGCCATAAAATAGGAAAACTAAATATTACAAAATAACATAACTTCCTAAATACTTAAAATATTATTCTAGAATAAAATCAAAATATTCTACTAATTATTTTCTAAATATTGTTTATTATTTCCAATAGTGAGTTTGTGTTTTTGGTTTTGGGATGTAACCCCCGAAAAACTAAGAACAAAAAAGAATGGACTTCAACAACTTAGCAAGGGAGGGCATTAATGGCAAAGCAGGAGAAAAGCTTCAATGGCATAGTAGGAAAAAGGTTCGATAGCGGAGCAATAAAACCTTCATTAATGAGAAAGACGCGGGCGAACTTGATTCGACCAAGATCCAACCTTTTTTTTTCTATTACAAGGTATATCGAGAGAAGGGGAAAATTATGTATTAATCAAACCTAAAATTAATTTGAGAAGTGATACTTACTCTCCAACTAAAACGAAATTCAATTCTCTACCCAACTTATTTTCTTAAAACTCGGTGAATCTTTAACTTCTAGAATTTGTGGTCAATCCCACGCAACTCAAAATCAATCCTACTGATCATTTTAATGGGTCTAGTTATGAGTATTTTATGTGTTTAGCAAATGACCATAAGTTGGAATAGTTAGCTAAAATTGTTGACATGTTTGAGCAACTCAAAATATCAACTGATAAGTCATTTATTTAAGCCAACTGTTAGAATAATGTTTGGTAAAAACTATGTGTTAGTCGTTAACGGTTTATGTGAAAAAATTACCAATGTCAATGAAAAAACTTCTATTAAAAACCTTTTAATTTTAATTTTAATTTCCTTTAAAAAGAAAATTTAATTTTAAAATTCATTTTTCTATATTTTTAGGGCAAAATCTAATTTTTCAAGTGACCCAAAAAATAATTTCATCTAAACTTCTCTGTTTATATTTTGACCACGACCAAAGAAAAACCAAAATTCAACTAAATACGAAACCATTTGCTAATATACTTAATGTAGTAAATACCTCCATCTATGTAAGCTATTCCCTTCGTTCTTTAAAAAAGTTTTTATTTGTCATTAAAGTGTTTTATTTGTTGTTATTCTCATATAGAATATTTTTATTTATATCACAAATTCTAGACAAAATTAACCTTATTCATCTTTAATATTTTAACAATGCTTATGGTCCACACATATCTTCATTAACTTTATTATAACATTTTTATAATCTCCGCATATTTTCCTCTAATTTTAAAAAAACATTTTTTATTAGTTATAAGACCTATATTTTTTACATTAATTTTCTTTTAATATATTTTTTAATATTTATAGTCTTTACTTTTTTTAGACTATATAGTCTTTACTTTGTATTCTTAAATTTATTACTTCATCCGTTCCTCAAAGAAGTTTCCATTTGTCATTTTGGGATGTTTCATTTGTTGTTCCCATTAACAATCTTTCAATTTATGTCACAAATTTGGAATCAAAATAACCTTATTCATACTTACTTTCAGTGGCGGATCTAGGGTTCACACTCCCTAGGGGCACTAACATATAGATGAAAGTTTGCGAAAATTTCGGCATAGTTTCGTTTGCAAAATGAACAACCAAATATTTTTCATTCCTCCAATAACATGTATAGATACAATAATTTCAAGTTAAGACCAATCAATTAATGTCATCTCACCAAACGGTAGCATGGCAACCCAAAAAATAAGTAAGTAAGCAACAAAATAACAAACTTACTACAGTTGTTCTAGCCTAGTTTTCAGATTTTGAAATCGTTGTACAATAGTATCAATACTAACATCAAAAAACAAATCTTTCTCTAAGTAAGTAACTAAGCTATCATTCAACAGTTGATCCCCCATACTATTTCGCAACTTACTTTTAATATGATTCATTCCAGAACTTTCAACAGTTGCTGTCACCACGGGAAAATGTTCTTTATCAACACTATATTCAAGCCACATTTTGTATTTATCAAACCATTTCCATTAAATCTACGGTTTTTTGACCCAAACTTTGTAAATTTAAATTCATGTTTATAAGGTTGACAAAGATCTCTTGAACAATATTCTCTTAATTCCAACAATATCTCGGTCACAAGGGTGAAATTCAGACATCCTTCTCCTTTTCCCGGAATCTTGAGGAAGATTCAAAACATCAATAGATGTTCATCTTTCTTCATTTTCCGAGTTTGGGGTTTTGAAAGTTGAAGTAGTTTCACTCTCTTTCTCTTCATCTTGAGAAGAAGGAATAAATGATGGAGGAAGATTATTTGGAAGGGAGCTTGGAGTCGAGTTATCACCACTTTCTTTACTCAAAGGTTTTGCAAAAAAAGAAGCAATATTCCTTTCTTTTCTCTTCATTATTTTCAATTCTAGCAAGAACACATGACACATAACACATTCAATTATACACTCATCATCAATTTACCAAACACATTCGCAAAGTACAATCACAAAAACAATTGACATAATTCCACCAATTATTCAAGAAACTAACTTATATAATTCAAGAAACTCCAAAATCCAAACACATTCATTTATTCACAAAGCACAATAACATTAACATAATAACATATAATATTTATTCAATAATTCAATCAAGAAACTACCTTGAAATTTAAAATAAGAAAATAAAAAACCCTAATTTTTGGGAATTGGGGATTTAAAAAATATAACATTTAATGATTTAATTAATAATAATACCTGACAGTGGTGGCCTTATGGGGACGTATTGGTGGTCAGTGGTGGCCTTTGGCCTGACCGGTGGCCTGTGGGCTACACAGACAGTCACGAGTCACGACAATCGACACGAGAAGCAGAGAAGCAAGGTGGGTTGTGGGCTGTGGCCTGGCTACGCAGAGAGCCAGGGAGGCAAGGAGAAGACAAGCAGCAGCACACAAGTCTAACAGAAACTTCGAACTGTGGTGGCTGGTGGCGGTGGGCTGTGGGCAGGAGAAGCAAGCCGGTGCCGGTGCCGTCAATTTTCCATGAATGAGATTTGAGAATTAGGGTTTTTTAGTTTGAGAAATGAGAAGGCAGATAGTCCCTGTTTGGTCAGTTTGGAATGAAACGCGCGTGGAAATTTTTTTTACCCTATTTTTCTTTTTTTTCTTCATTTTTTTTGAACTTTCTAGGGGCACGTGACCCCTTGTGCCCCAAAGTAAGTCCGCCACTACTTACTTTAATATTTTTATAATGCTTATCGATCCCACATATCTTCTAGTAACTCCAATTTAACATTTTAATATTCCTTATGGTTTCCACATGTTTCTCACTAACTTTATAAAACTATTTTTTTTATTATTTGTAGTTCCCATATTTTTTCCACAAACTTTCTTTTACTATTTTTTAATGCATAGGATCCCTACTTTTCTCCAATTAAATTTATTTTTCAATTAAATAATATATTCACTATCTAAAATATTCCGTTATACACTATATTAATTTTGTTGTATAGTAAAGAAAATTAGATTGAATAAGAGAGTGTCATTTGTAATTTTTTTATTGGCAGAATATTTATGGCAGGAATATAATTGCATGATTTTCAATTCAATCAATTTTAATCTTTTACGAAAATAAAATGTTGGATTCATATTAATGGCAGAAATAATTGCAGAAATTTCAAATCAATCAAGTTTATTATTTTACATAAATAAAAATTTTGATTTATATTAATGGCATAAATATTAATGGCAGGAATATTAATTGCAGGAATTTCAATTCAGTCACTTTTATTCTTTTACAAAAATAAAACGTTGGATTCATAATAATGGCAGGAGTAACAATGGCAGGAATTTCAATTCAGACAATTGCAAGAAAACTCACTCAAAATTTGGATTTATATTAATGGCAGGAATATTAATTGCAAGAATTTCAATTGAGTCAATTTTACTATTTTACAATAGTAGAAATTATCTTTCAATACAATGGCATGAGCTATACAATATAAATACACCATTTGACCAACTTAATTATTTGCTCATACTAATTTCTCTTTTCTCAAATTTCAGTGTTGACGAATAATATTTTCAATTATAACCATGAAGCTTAAATTACATTGAGGAAATACAGAGTGATAGGGGAACATGGAAAATTAATGCAAAGGTCATTCATATGTGAGAGTATAAAGAGAGAGATGTGACTACATCTATTCACTTAATCCTGGTAGACGAAAAGGGAACATCTATAATGGCTTCGATGGGAAAATTTACAATGCCAACTCATTCTAAATCCTCTGTGTTTATATTTTTTGCGAAATTTGGAGTTAATCCTGTAGTGGGTGAGTATAGATCAACCAAACATGAATGTAAGATGTTCTTCTATAAAACATCAATAATTGAAGAAATTCCAAACATGCAAATTAGCAAATTTATTTTTAATTTTATTTCATTCTCTGACATTCTTGACAATGTTCAGAATGACAAGTTTCTTTTAGGTAATAAGTTCAATAATTCTTTGGAAAAATTACCTATAATAATCCAAACTATTCATGATTTTCCTACAATAATCCCACCTATTGATTAACCATGAATAATCCCAACTTTGAGGGGCATTTTTCTAGAGTAAACCCGGTGACCGGATGACTTGCAATAGCAAGTTTTATTTTTTAAAAAAAAAATTTAATTAAAATAAAATGTCGAAAAAAATATTAAAAAACGTTCATAAAATATTTATGATTTTTTTCATTATTTAGAATTTTTTATGTAAATTTTCAAAAATATTTTCTAATTTTAAATTAATATTTAATTTATTTTTTGGTGAATTACCTACTATAGCAGGTCATCGGGTTATCCAAGTTTACTCTAGGAAAACACCCCTCAAAGTTGGGATTATTCATGGTTAATCAATAGGTGGGATTATTGTAGGAAAATCATGAATAATTTGGATTATTCTAGGTAATTTTTCCTAATTCTTTTCTATTCATGAATAGAATTTTTTTTATTTCTCTATGTAATTACTTATATACAACTTAATTTCAGATGTGATTGGTGAGGTTATAGAATATCGCGATTATAATGCAAATTCCCTCAAAAAGACTCTTAATATAGTGTTAAAAGATGAAAGGTGCGTAACTACTCTTGCAAAATTATATATTCAAAATATAATGAGAATGTAGTATATAAAGAGGTCTTTCAAAACCTATAAACACTTTATATTAACAACCTATTTAGTGTTTTTTTATATTTAATTCTTTTTTAATTACAATATATGTATGTAAATACTTTATTACACCCCTTCATTTAATATTTTCGTTCGTCTAAAATTTCATTAAGATATAAACGTGCAGACACGGGTTTCTATCCTAGTTTTTCATAATTCCCGTGAACATTCCATATGGAAACTTTATTAGGAAACATAGTATATTTAATAAATACTCCCTCCTATTCTACCCACTAGTCCCATTAATTATTTTTCACTATTCACTTATCACTCTTAATTTGTAATTTATTCTCAATCTATAAGTTAAAACATAGTCATGTGGGATTTTGTTTAATTCGTATCAATACAAATATTATTAATATCTACTTTTTATAATGTTTAATTTAAAAAATAGAGATATTAAAGGTTAAAATGTTATCTCGGTAAAAACAAAAACAAAAAACAAAAAAAAATATTGTAAAGGCGAGTGTGAAAAACCAAATAGGACTAATAGGCTGAATATGAGGCAATATATATATACTCTTAAATTTTTTTTTATTATTTCCAATAAAACTTCTAATAAAATTAAAAAATCTTGGATGATAGTGGACAAAAGAGGGACCCATAAGTCACAATCAAGCATAGCAAAACCAATCAAATCTAATTCAATCTATAAACCATAGTGGGTCCCACCTCCACTCACTCTCAACAGTTAACCCCCTCCTCATTCTCATCCTTCGCCGCCCTCTCTCTTCTCCATTATAAATACCTCCTCCATTATCGGCGTCGAATTTTTCTCCACCGTTATTCTCTCTCCTAAATTGCCATTTTTCTTCCCTCTGTTTTCATCTATACCCTCATTCAGGGAGTCAATATTCTCCCTTCAAACCATAAAATCTCTCATTGATGGCTGATCAATCCTCAGAAAAAACCCTAGATTCTACTGTTTCTTCGTCCGATCAACCTCAGTCCGCTGATTTCCCGGTGATTGAAGCCGATTCTTCTGGTTCGTTGTCGCGGAACTCATCTTTCAGTAAGCTCAATGCTCAAGCGCCTGAGTTCGTTCCGAAGAAGACGAATCTTCCATCACCGACTTCATTAACTGCCGGTGATCCTAGGGTTTTGATTGTACCTTCGCCGCCTACTCCGCCGCCGGCAATGGTTCATGTGTATCCTCCCCCGACTCCTCCGCCGGTCAACTCACCGTTTCCAGTTATGCCTTTGCCGCACATGAATCACCATCATCATCACCATCCGCATCATCATCATCATCAGAATTATCATGATCATCATAATAATCATCGGAATGATTCTCATCGGAATCATCATCATAAGCATCATCATCAATCACAGTTTCATGGTGGAAATAATGGGGAGCAGCAGGAGGGAGTGGGTCAAGGGTCTAATCAGCAAGATAAGGATCAAGGCCAGGGTAATAATGGAGGGTCCAGGAATATTAATGGCTTGTCTGAAGAATCTACGCAGAAACTTATTAATCAGGCACGCCTTTGCAACTCTCTTGTTCAGTCAGTTATTCCAAATTTTATTAGTTGTTTTGTTGGAAAATTATTGTCATTTACTGTTGCTGTTGCGTATTATATTGAGACATGAAAACGAGTGCTTCTCAGTTTATAATACAATTGAAGTGCAATAAGATGCTTATCAGTGACCTGATATATTCATGCAGCGAGAGTGTGAGTGCTGAAGAGGTTTTTGTTGGTATTTGGTGTAGAAGTATTATAAGCTCTATATTGAGTGTTTCTTACGATTCAGTGTTTGTTTGTTGCATTGTTTGAAAATTAGCTTACGAAACTTAGTTCGTTCAGTCACTAGGTTTGCACGGATTGAATTTAGGTACAGGGCAGGAAACGTAAATCCCATTACTTTACTAGAATGTGTGCATCACACTGTTGAATGGAGTGTACGGGTATGAAGTTAAGTACCTTACATTGTACTTCAGTCGTATTAATCTTATGTGCCATAATACATTTGATGTTACAATTTCAGCTTTGATTTATTATTGATTATATGGTATTACTTGGGAATTCACAATTTGTTGCAAGTTGAGAGTATACCAAATTTGTGTTAAACTTGTTTATAGATCTCTTGAGTTTGTTATTATTGGTATTGAAAGTTGGTAAGTAAGCAATGAGGTTGTGATTGTCTGAAATGGGACTTATCAATTGTGGTGGAACTAGATATGAGATTGTAGAATAGCAATGTCGCCCAGTTTGAGATGTTTTTTTCACAGTACTACGAAATACTTTCAAAAAATCATTAAATGTTATCTTCAATCCTCTCTGAGTATACGTTTGACTTGCTTTAAAACCTCAAAACATATAAGATAGTTATAGAGCTTATACGGCACAAGGAATTAGTATTGTATTATACTGCTTAATTTGGCATTTTTACATTCAAAACACCATTAAATGTTATCTTTGATCCTCATTCCATTCCTCTTTGTTGTTCCTACTTTCTTTAATGATCAATTCCAAAAGTTGTTCCCTTGGTCATTAAGAAACCTATGAAGACAACTAAAAAGTGACCTCATGTGCTTTCCGTTAGGAGATTAATTAGAAGGATAGAACTTTTATACTTTCCTTCAATACCAGAATACACAGAAAATCAGTCAGCTGAGTGAAAAATATACCCAAAATAGAGTCATACTTCTCACTTGATTTCCAAAGCTAAATTGACAATTGAAATATGCCCATAAATTGATATCTAACAATTCAATGTAAACCCCAAAAAATGGGAAAAACAAAAAACTTGAATGTTCTTTATCTTCAAGGCTAGCAAAGTAGTTAAACCATTCTTTTTTTTTTTCCGCCCCTTCTTCTTCACCAGAAACATTAGAAATTTCATTTTGATCACTTGAAGTTTTAGATTCATCCTTAGTTGAAGATGAAGGATTTGATTTTTTAGGATTTTCCATATGAAGATTATTGATTAAAAATTTTAGCGCTTCTCTTGATGGATGAGTGAAACACACCAGTGAACAAGAGCAAAGAGCATAACAAATAATGAAGAACTAAAGGAAGAACGTAATGAAGAAGAGGGCAAAGGAATAAATATTGGGAGGTTATTTAATTAAAAAAATAGATGAAGGGATGGATGGATGTAAGGTATTGATTGAGGAAGAATTTTAATGAATGTTCTAAAAATGGGGCAATCGGTTAATAAATAAAAATAGGAGGAAGTTATTCAATCAAAACGAAGGAGAAGGATTGGGTAGATTTAGGGATTTAATTTAGGGAGTATAATTTTAAAGGGGAGGGAGTAATTATGTTTAATTGTAAAGATTAGGTTAATTAATGTATTTGGGTTATAAAGTAACTAAGGATAAGTGGGGTAATTTTTAATATTCATAAGATTAAAATGGTAAAAAAATTGCCCCAAGTTAGAAATAGAAACGTGTTAATGCGATGAAGAGATTATTATTGAAACCCTTTCCCTCAACTTTTTAATCCATTTAACTTTGGTCATTTTCTTTGAATAACTTAAGTCACCACTTGTTTCCAACTATTATATTATTTCAATATTTTTTATTTCCATGGTTCCTACATATTTTTACTATCATTATCATTTTAATATTTGTTTGTACGAATAGTCGTATGTTTTCCACTTATATTGTTCTTGTCATGCCGGTACAGGTGTTTTATTTTTTGATTTAGTTAGTTCATCACAAGTGTCCTATTTTTGAAAAGTTATTTGTGATTAACATTTGTTTTAGCCTAATAGGTTTTCCACATTTAATTTCTACTCACTAACTTATATTTTCTTAAATTGTGCAAAAATAAGGGTTATACTTGTGCTAAGATAGGAGGTATTAATTAATTAAATATTACTTGCAAATATAAAATTATAACCTACGTCCACAATTTTTTTTTTATGGATTTTACTATATTTCTTCAAATATTTCAAATGAGAACATCATTGTGATATGGAGAGATTAATAGGATTCTACATACCGATGTAATTTTCATGAATGAGTTAAGAGTGTAAAGAGAACAAATAATAAAGAAGAGTTGACGATATATAGACCAAGAGTTGGACTGAAAGGTGAAACAATGATTGCATGATGGAGAAAAAGATGTCAAATTATAGTGTTGTTCGACTCGTTCCTAACGTGTAATGGGCCTTAGGTCATTTGAAAAATATGGTCCCTCTTGTAAAACTTTTAAATATAAAATTTGGAAAGTATATCATGTAGCATTGTGGAATACATAATCTCTTAAAATTCATTAAAATGAATTTTACAAGCTTTTCGAGATACAAAATCTTTAATATTGATGTTATTTAAAACTCCCTTTTCTTATGCTAGATCATCTAACTGTTCTTTTGAAGCCTTATATAATTAAATCCCATATGGAACATTACTTGCAATCATACTATTTAATAATTTTGCATTTTTGCTGCTAAATGACAAATGACAGTCTAACAAACATTTGCCAAATGCAACAATCTTTTTAGTTAAATGAATTTGACGTGACAAGTGACAACAATACTTCCAAATATAATTTGCAAAGAAATATATTTAAAAAATGTTAGATTGTACTATTACTAAATAAATTCCTTATATAACAATTGTATCCAAGGCTTAATTTTATATTTAAAATAAATTTGTTAGAACAATATGATTAAAAAATTTTTTATTGCAAGCAATTTTATTCTTGTAATAAATATCAAAATTTAATTTTAGGCATAATAATTGACATGATCTTTTAAATTAAGTATGTTTTATTAGACTGATTTCGACATAATCTTCTTCGATTATTTGTCCTTATTTTAAATATTTTTGAAACAAATGCCTAATTAACTATATTTTTTCTTGGAAAATATTTTTTAAATTATGTAGACAATTTTTTTATCAAACTTAAATGTAATTTAAAAATGCATTTTTAAAATTAAAAAAATTTGATATTTAATTTGAAAAAACTATTTAATATTTTTTTATTTAACTATTTAGTAAGTGTTTTTTAGTTAAATTTAATTTATGATTATTTTAAATTTTGTTATACCGATACACTAAATGACATTATTATTTAAGGTTTTTTACTGCATTTAATAAAGTACACATTAATATATATTTAATTAATTAATACCAAAACTATAAGAATATAATTAAAAAAGGAAATAGAAATAGAAAAAATATGTAATTGCATCTGTATTTTTAATTTAAATTTAAATATAATTCCATGCTAAAAAACACCATGCATTGCATGGGTATTATATTAGTTTGCAATAAAAAGTTATATGCATCTAGAAAAGAATAATATAGCAATCAAAGTCTAACAATCAATGCAAGTTGAGAAAAATTTAAAAAGACTAGCCCTTCATGGCTACTGTGGCTTTGCATTTAGTGCTTGAAATCCAAGTCATGGGTTCAAGGGTTGGTAAAACTAAGGAAGACAAAGAAATTTAAACAAAGATTATACCTTTAATAATCGGGCTAACTTTACCATATTATGTAATGATTATTCAAAGTGTAGTTTCAATGAGCTTGAATTGGTTGCATTTAAAAAAGCAAATGCAAGTAACAAAATTACTTTTTAAAATAAATAATAAATAAGCAAGATTGAAAATGGTTTGAGTTTCAGTCAAAATTGGAGAAGATTGGAGAAAATGAAGTAGAAGTTTTTCAACTAGATTCAGTGTGCCTACACCACAAAAGAAAATTTTCTTATTACATAGATGAGAATCCAAAGTTGTGAATTGGGTTAACATTGTTGAAGTCAAATTGATGGAGATGAAGTAGAATTGCAATTACTTGATGAAAATTTAATGTACCAAAAAAACTTGCCATTCTCACTTGTCATAATTGAGAAATTAGAGTAAATATGAAAAGGAGATGCAGAGGAGGATAGTGAAGCCAAAGATGACGCCAAGAAGTTTATACTTGAACTAATTGATGTGAGTTTGCAAAGTATTTTCTTAGAGGTAAATTTCCTCGCAACTCTTGCATGTTTGAGATAAATATTTTTTCATTTTCCTACATTGCTAAACTACTATGTTTGAGATAATTGATGTGAGAATTGAATCCAAAACCATGCCTGGGAGAAGTGGTACTTGCTCCAACTAGGACAAGACCTGGTTTTCAATTTACTTACTTTTTATTCATTTATTAGTAGCATTTTTTCCTTAAACTATTTTCTAAAACTTGGGTGTTGGGTAGTTTTCCCTTGTTCCATGTCAAATCAGGAAATATTCAAAAGGTATACAGAAAATGTGATGAGAAAATATGGTAATAGAGACAGACAAAATAGGGACACAAAGATTATGACATCACATGCTTTAACTCTAGCTATATAGAGCCCCTTCAAATTTTTTGTATTTTTTTCGTCCCTAATTAGTTGCATTGTAGGATTTTAGACTTAATATTTTCATCATAGAACAAAGGAACTCGATCACAATCTTTTGGGATTATGGTTCTAGCATTGATGTATGGGAGTGCTATTGTGGTATAGAACGGGGAGAATTATCTTATGATTGGATAGTATAAATGTAAAAGTTAAAGGTAATTCAGTTAAAACCATGGTGTAAAAGCATTGAGGCTGGATTAATGGGTTGTTTGGTACTTAGGTTACATTGATTTTGAAAATTTTACTATACTAGGAAATATTGCAAAATTAATGTTGCAATGAAGTTGCCAAAAGGGGTGCTTTGTTTGATGGTTAAACTATTGAACGGAAAGTAGGAACAGGTACTATATTTGATGAAAGTACATAAATTATGCTTGCGATATTCGAGTTATCTTGAAATTTTTATATCATGTAAACTTTTAGGGAAGAAGGCTCTATATTTCAATATTACATTTGTTTACCCTTGAATTTTTGAGACACTTATTATTGGACTTGTATGGCATGATTTTACAATTATGTACTTATGCCTTGGAATAGAAGAAAAGTTGACTCTTATGTTTGGAAGATAGTTATGTTGGGAATTTGGTTCTTTATATATAGTAAGAAACCAATAGACTTTAGGAAAATTGGATATTATTAATCCAACCTTTCACCTATTCACCGTAAATAATCCCGCATTTGGATTATTTTTAATAATCCAACCTTTACCCTTAGTTTGCTGTTAGCATACTAATAGGGTATGTTGATAATAAACTAAGGACAAAGGTTGAAGTATTATAAAATAAAAGGTTATGTTGCTAGTAAACTAAGGCCAAAGGTTGGATTATTAAAAAATAATCCAAAAGTGGGATTATTCACAGCGGATGGGTGAAAGGTTGGATTATCAATATCAATTTTTCCTAGATTTTATTATTTTTATCTTTTATTTTGACGTTAAGAGTTTTTTTGACATGTAGATTTGTGTAATTTTTGGAGATTATTTTGTTTCTCGAGCAAGTCGGTTAGTTCTTAAAGGTACATGGTTGATTTTGTGGATAAATTGTTAGATTATCATGGACGTGGATTACTAGTGCAATCAAGCTTCTCATTTCTAAGTTTGTTTAGACTAGATAGAAAGAGGTCTTTTTTCCATTTGTCGTAGATAAAGAAAGGGCAGCATAAGTTGAGTGTATTTTCCATGAATTGAATATCAATGTTAGTGAAACTAAATATGAATTTTCAGCATATATTTGTACAATTAAAGCTACTCCTTTTACTAGATTGACCAAGTCATCTTCTCTTCCTTTACTTGGCTCTATCTCTTTGAGGGTAGGGAATGATAAGGATATCTGGGAATCTTTTACATGGGTAGAATTGAAGAAAAATTTGTACACTTTTAAATTTTTCTGAATGCTGCTCATTGATTTCAGCTTCATTACTTTTGACCATTTTTCATAAGCTAGATAATGACACCTTAATGCTTAATTTCTTGTTCTTTTTTGACATGTTCTTTTCTATCATTGAGTAGAAATGAGGGGAAGTTATCATATGTAATGGCTTGTTCACGAATTATACAAATGAAAACAAAAAAAAAAAAGATTCTTGGAGGTGAGGGGTTCTAGTATGTACTTTTGATATTCCATCTCATCAGTTTGAATGATATGCTCAATCTTTTGTCATTTTCACGGTGTCACCAATCACAATTTGCATTTATGCTAACTTGCAAGAACTTTAGTTCACTCGTTATAAGTAATCTTCTCTCTTTTAGGATGTGTTTACTTTCTCGAACTAAACTTGTCATTTCATAATGCATCATCGATCACTTCTCTTTTTTCTGGTCTTTGACAAGGTAACAAATGTAATCATTTTTAGGTGGAGTATTACTTCAGTGATGTTAACTTGGCTACTACTGATCATTTAATTAAGTTTATCAACAAGGATCCCGAAGGATTTGGTATGATTTTGCTACCTGCTAAATATTGTTTTGTTTATAAATTACTTAAATTTGTGAAAATTTTGAATTTTCTTTTTCTTTCTTCAATTCATGAAATCATAATCGAGTTTCAATTGCAAACAACCTCTTTATTACAAGGGTAAGGTTGCGCAAATCTGTCACCCATTGCATACGAGACGTTTGGTTATTGAAATTAAATTATGGTAATGAAAGTGTGTTTTAGTTTTATCTTTCATAAATTATGACATTCCTATGGTAGTGAAGCTTGCACCCTCAAACGTGTTTTTCTTAATAATTTTTTTATTATCACCTAAGACCACATTTTTTACGTTGTTATGGATGAGAATAAATTTTGTAAGGAAAAAGAATGATTAGAATAGGATAAGCATGATTGTAAACCTTATTACATTGTATTTTCATTATTGTTTTTCTTTAATACCAACTGTCAAACGCCCTTTAGTGATATGGAATTATGGAGTGTTGTATTCATAATTTTGTAGATCTATCTTGGCTGATTTGGCCTCAATTTCAAACATTGATATAGGGTGTTTGGGTTTTGACCATGGAAGTTTTCTCTATGTCATTTTGTCAACTTTAAAAAGGGTGTTTGGGTTATGAATTGTGAAAAAATTCCTCTATATGTTATTTTGTCAACTTCAAAAAGTTATGTCGTAAAAATGTCTATCTTTTATTGTCCATTTGATGTAGAACTTTTCTAAAGCTTTGCTTCACTGAAGTAACCCCCAGTTGTGATATGATCATGGTTAAATGTGTAGTGCCGATTTCGGTGGTTGCATCTTTTAAGAAGATCAAGGCCCTTATAAGCAGTAATTCTCAGCTTGCAGCTGTATTAAGAAACTCAACAAAGCTTGTAAGTCATATCTCTTTTTATAATTTACTTTCATTTTGAATCCTGGTCTTACTTTTTTCTAGGTTCATTTTTCTAATCCATCATCCCATTTCATACTTATTTTTCTTGGTTGCCTTCGTTCTTAGGTAGTTAGTGAAGATGGGAAGAAGGTGAAGCGTGTGCATTCTCTTAGTGGGTCTGACATGGAAGAGCTACAAGTATGGAACTATTTTTTTTTCCTATGAACTTCTGACTTCTAAATGAAAATAATGGATTTCCACAGAAATTTTTTTGCTTTTCTTTAGCGTCTCTTGTGCTTAAATTTGCCCCTGCATGCACAAGCGTGATTTTTTTGACGAATGCTAGTTTCACATCCTGCATAGTAGAAAATCTGGGATGTGGTTGTGGTTGTGGCAATGGTTGCCAAATCATTTGGTGTTGTATTGCGGATGATTTCGCGGTTATTGTGACATATATCACTCTCGCGGTGACCTCAAAGCCTTTACAACGTGGTTGCGATGGCCGAAGTGGTGATGTGATCGATTTGCATTATATTTAGACGTGGTTTTTGAGTTGGACTGGCCATATTGACGTACTAAGGTCTTAAATGTTGCTTTCTTAATTTAACTAATGGGGACAAGAATAATCTTTTTTTACATTGAGGGTTTAGAGAGATTTTTGTCAAAATAAAGGAAAGTCCCAAAACATTGATTTTGTGTTTCTTTTACGATTTTGCTCCGGTGCCAGCTTTGCTTTCTTTTTCTAGATCTAGGTATTGGACATAGAGAGGGTGAACTTGATCTGGTGATATCCAAACCTAAATGACACTTTAGAGTTTCGCTTTCGTGATTTCCCCCTCATTGTTTTATTTTACATTCTGAATAGGTGTTTTAAGTTTTAACTATTGTAAAACCTTTGGTGACTTGACAATTGTTAGTTTGTCTTTTCTTTCAATCATTTGGATTCCATTGCAAATATTAATAATGTTATTACTCCCTCCTTCCATCTCAATTTGCTACTATTTTTATGGAAAAATTTCCCAAAATAATGACATTTCACTAATTTCCGCACAAAAATCCCAACTTTCAATTATCCGTGAATAGTCTGAACTCTCAATTTTACGGTCACTTATCTAGAAATGTTGTTGCCTAAATGGTGATCTCATTTTGTAGGTTAATTACTAAAAAAATAAAAATTAAATAATAATGCAAACTTATTAAAAATTTATGCGTGAAATAAAATTTAAAACTAAGATGACCTATTTTATCTTTTTTATTTTTTTATTTTTCAGGTTTTATCTCAATCAATTATGAAATTATATTATTCCTTTTCTTCTTGCAAATTGACTTTGTAAAACTTATCATAGGTTACATGGATGCACTCTTAGCAAACGCTGAAGCTGAGATTGTTCATAGCTAATCAAAGTTATTAATTCATAATAAATAAAAAAGTCGGTATTGTGTAACACCAATGGAAGAGGGGACCGTAAATACTTCATGTCGTGTTAACGTAAAGGGAAATGGGAGAGGGTAGACTTTATGTTAGTGTGGCGGAGCGGGAAAATATTTGTAAAACAAATATTTTCTGTTTTGTTTAATAAATCTTGTATTTTCTATTTTTAGTTCTTGGGCTTATGCCTATATAAGGACATATTATAGTCATTTGTGGGTGGACAAAAATTGAATGAGGAATTGAATAAGAAAGGAGTTTACACAACACTCGAAGTTGTGAGGGAGTTTGCATAGCACTCTAAGCTGTGTGTTCATTCTTTGTATCCATTTGTGTTCTTTCAATTCTGTTTTGGTGTGTTTGTAGTTCTTGGAGACAGGGTGTGTTACAAAGGTATCATAGCGGTTGTTCCAAGATAGCCATGGGGAATCTGGATATTCAAGAATGATTGGCACTCGTTGAACAAGAAGTGGCAAAATTAAAAGAAACATGGGTTGGGCAGGTACGGGGAGATTTGTCAACAACAATTAAACAAATTCTTAAGAAGCAAGAAAGAATGGAACAAGTTTTGGCTAAATTGCTTGAGGGACAGGACAAAATGTTGGAGTTGGAATTTCAATCTGTAGGCAAGTGGAGGAGACAGAAATTTGAGATTCAAGAAAGCCAGAATGAGGAATGGGCGGATAGGAAGGAAGTTGAACCAGAACTAGGGAAGATAAGGGACTCGTCTTCTGAACAAATGGCGGCCATGGATGGCAGAATAATGCAGAAACAGGAGGCCACTTATAAGACTCTTGCTCGAATTAGTGAGGAGCAAATAAGGAAGATGGAGAAGGAAGGGTCAGGGACGAATGGTCATATGGAGTGTCAAGAATTCAATTGTGATCAAAAGAAACAAGAGGACAAGAGAAAGGAGGAGGGACCCATCAATTTCAGAAATCAAGAAAATGAAAATAAGGGAGGAAATGGGATATGTAGAGGGTTGGACTTACCAAAGTTCAATGGGAAGGACCCGGTCTGTTCGTTGAAGAAGGTCGAGAAGTGCTTCACAATTTACCAACTCAGTGAAGAAGAAAAAAGAGAAGCAACAGTGGTAGTCTTAGAGGGAGAAGCCTTACTTTGGTATCAATGGGAAGACCTACGGAAATCCATCAAAAATTGGCAAGAATTGAAATCTTGGATACTTAGAAATTTCAGTCGGTTGGAGGAAGGCGACCTCGACGAACATTGGGAAACAATTTAGCAGGAAGGAACGAAGGCTGAAAATAGGCAGCAATCCGGGGAAGTTGAGATCGATCTTGAGTGGGAGCCGGGAGCTGTGCTTAATTGGGCTCTCTTGAGGGCATTAAATGTCAACATTGAGAATGAAGTGAGGGATCGACCCAAAAAACAGGGGCAAACAAGGGAATGGGCAAAAAAGATTGAACGGAAGTGGGGAACAAAGTTGTGGAAGGGTCGCAAACTTGGTGGAAGGGGCGATGGTGGCCGGTGGTATCGTAGGAGAAGTTTTGTTGAAGGGAATCAATTCAAACCAACCTTGCAACAGGAAAGCCCCAATTCTTCAAACCCTAATTTTGCGAATTACTCAAGTTTCGCAAACCCTAATTTTCGGGGTCTCCAATACAAATTCCAACCAAGCTACAAGTGGAGTGGGTATGGCCAGGTGGCAGACAGGGCGTCTGGGCGGTGGTGGCTGGACGGCGAGGCCGGAGGTGGTCGGAGCGAACAAATTAGGCCGTTTATTGCTCCTAGGATGCACGACGAGAGAGATTTTCAATTTGCTGCAAAAGGGGAAGAGACTAATGTAAGTCACCAAAAAAATTTAAGTATGAGTAAAGGAACAAAGAAAGAGGAAGCATAACAAGCAATATATGAGATTTTGTTTAAAACCTTAGCAACAACTTATACCAATAACAAGGGTGACAAAAATTCCTTTGCAATCTGGGCTCCATATGGGGAAACAACATCAACCCAAACAATTCGGGAGGACTTTGCAAAGACGTGGCAAGAACTACCGTGGCAAGAAAGGAATGCCAAGCTAAGGATATTGCAGTTTAATGTCGGGAAAGCTCATCAACACAAGAAGCCATATGCGGATAAGGAAAGGAAGGAGGATATCTTTGAAGTAGGGAAGATGGTCTCTAAAGGGATCCAGGGGCTGGGACAGATGGTATACAAGTTGGAGCTACCTATGGGTTGTCAAGTATACTCAGATTTCCATATGTTTCAATTTAAAAGTGTAGAGAGTGTGATCAAAAAAATAAGACTGACTACTTTACCTTTAAGTGCTGATTTGGAGCTGTTAAATCGACCAACTGATGACCTATGGGAGAGACAAGAAGGGGTACAAACGCAAGAAGTGTTGGTGTCAAGGGGAGGGTCTGAAGAGTCCGAAGCGACAAGGGAAAGTACAACTGAAAATTTTAAGGCTGATTCCAAGGCTCACCTTGAGGACAAGGTGCTCAATTTGGCCGGGGGTATTGTAACACCTATGGAAGAGGGGACCGTAAATACTCATGTCGTGTTAACGTAAAGGGAAATGGGAGCGGGTAGACTTTATGTTAGTGTGGCGGAGCGGGAGAATATTTGTAAAACAAATATTTTCTGTTTTGTTTAATAAATCTTGTATTTTCTATTTTTAGTTCTTGGGCTTATGCCTATATAAGGACATATTGTAGTCATTTGTGGGTGGACAGAAATTGAATAAGGAATCGAATAAGAAAGGAGTTTACACAACACTCGAAGTTGTGAGGGAGTTTGCATAGCACTCTAAGCTGTGTGTTCATTCTTTGTATCCATTTGTGTTCTTTCAATTCTGTTTTGGTGTGTTTGTAGTTCTTGGAGACAGGGTGTGTTACATATTGTTAAAGGAAAATCAAATAAATGGTTGGATCATTATGACTTCTGAGCAAATTTTAATTTTAATCAAATTCCCCAATGATTTTGGTACAATTCCTTTTATGGAAACACCCCCGCCACTATCTTTATTTATCGGCAACACATTTCTTCTCTCTTTTAATACCATTAGCACAACTCCAATCTTTTGTCTTATTATCCCAACAATCCAAACAATCCTACCATTTCCTAAAAAAATGAACATGCCACAATGTAGCAAATGCTATATTAGGAAAATGCATTCATTACATTGTAACGCTTTTGTTTTCTGTGAGGTGAATATGATGAAACTGTACACAGAGAAATGGTTTGGAAAGCGTCCTCATAATGAGAATCTTAGCGAACTGTATAAAGAATTATGATGCCTCATTATTGCTGAAGTGTGCCATATTTTTTCTGGACATTGAGAATCACGTTCAATTGCCTTTTTCTCTCATTTGGAACTAAGTGTAACATTACTCTGTATACAGACAGCTATATTTGACCTCTGATTTTTTGCATTCATGTGTAGGCTCGTATAATCGTGGCTGAAAACTTACCCGAGGATCATTGTCATCAAAATCTCATGAAGGTTTTCTCAATTGTGGGGAGGTATTATATGTTCAATCAATGTGAATCTGTTCAGTTTAATCTTTGTTGCAGGAAAAATATCCAATCACAAATTTTTTTACAAATGTGACTCAAGATATAGTTGTGTGTTGGAAAATTTTGTTTAACTGTAAATTCTAGTTCTGAAGATAATATAGAATTGAGAAATTGATAATAATAGGTAACTTTGTATTTAAATAATAATTTGTATATATTGGGTAATTGGGTTAATGTTATGTATACTTGGGCTGTAAAACTCCGTGTAAGGTGGGGCTGTTTATAGCTAAAGTTTTTGGATTAGTAAAAATTCTTTCTTCTTTTTCCAGTGTGAAGAGTATTCGTACCTGTCAGCCCCAAACTTCCAACAATGGTGCTTCTTCAGCATCTAGGCCATCAAAAGCTGATAATGGAATCTACTCTAATAAGGTAATTGGGGATGGAGTTGTGCAAATTGCACTGTTGGTGTTTACTCTCTATTTTTGACTTTCCAGTGTAGAACCCTCCTCTTGTGATAACCCTAAAACAGAAAATTGACCGAAAATACATTTCCAAATTTAAGATATGCTAAACCTAGTATTTGGGACAATTTAGCATTTGGAAATGAATTCCAAGTTGCCTAACATGCCAAGATTTAGTGATTTACTTTGTAGTGATTTTATTTAAGAGATTTTGACGGAAGACTGTAATTTTTTGAATGTAAAGCATATGTCCTTAACCACACTATGGGGGTGTTTGGTATCCAGTTTTTGATGGTCACTAACGGAAATGCGTAACTCAATCCTTTACATATTGTTTGTTTTGACTTCAAAGTTATCGTTTACGTTACTTTTAGGAATAGAATCCTCTAATTTGTTACTGCTCGTATAGTGTTGTAACGAATTCCCTTACCTCTAAACTTGTTTTCCAAATTGATGTTGGAATTTCGGATAGGATGGATTTGGCAATAGTGTTGTGCTGTAATAGTGCAGGATTTTGGCAATTTGGATAGAATGGAAGTAAGTTTGCTGCTCATATGTGCTATCTACATTCCCTTTGCACTCTTCAAACAAAACAAATAATAACAATAACACTTACCATTATCCTTACCTCTTGTTATACTTTCCCTTTTCATCACATTTTAACTTGTCATAAGTCATAACCAAACACCCCCAATGTGTTACATAGGACATATATCATGTTGTAGTCTTTATATGATCAGAGGCATCCTCACCTAAATAGGATTTAATTTATTTTTTTTTCGTTTTGCTAGAATAAGGTGTAGTGAGTGCACACTTATAAATCCCCTTAACTCATTGTCTTGATATGGAATCTGGCATCATTTATAATAGGGTACATTGATTATAATTCTGAATATTCAAATGTAATGGAGTTTGTAGGCATGATTTTGGAAACCAAGTGAACATTGGAAAGTACCGTGGCTGCTAAAATTTAGTTGTGTTGTGACCTAGTACTTTGAGATCCAAAGGTAGCTATTCTGATTAACAGTTTGATTCCTGTTGTGTAGTTGCACGCATTTGTGGAATATGAATCGGTTGAGCTTGCAGAGAAAGCGGTATGAAACTTTATCACCGTCTGTTTTCTCTCTTGAGGAAAGCTTTGGTTTTTATACAAGTGCACTTTGAAGGAAATCATTGGAAGTTTTAAACTTGGCATTACTTTTTACAGATTTCTGAGCTGAATCAAGAGGGTGACTGGAGGAATGGCTTAAGAGTTCGTCCTCTACTAAAACATGGGGTATATATTTATCTATGTTTTTTCCCTTTTTTTATTGTACTCTTTGTTGACCGGAACGACATTCGGCTTGGAATGGGGAACGGGAATAAGGAACGCTACCTAGATTGACTCGGGAACGATTGGGTAAAAAATTCATTATGTATAAAAATATATATATGAAAACAATATTAAAATAAAATGTTTTTTTCCTTTTAAAATTGTTTTTAAAAGGTTTTGTGCATCGAGACGTCAACTTGAGCAATTTGGGTCGTGTTTCGTAGTGATTGGGGATGGACGTTCCCGGATCGCAAATCATGACTATGTTCCACATTCCATGTAATTATGATTGACTGTCCTTGGTTTCAACTTTCAACAGAGCACTGTCTAGCTTTTTGATGATTTCGGTTTTTTATTTGTTTTGTTGGATACGATACTGATGAATGTTTATCAAGTTAAATTGTTGAAGGGTGCAACTTGTGTTTTGCAACCTTTCGTGATTTCATATCATGGATGTTTTGATTGGACTCCATAAATTTCCAATGATTAAGATTCTTTGTTATTGACCCTGCTTTTCTTATATATATTATACATATATTTTTGGTCAGTCTAAGATTGTACAAACACGAGGGAAGAAATCTGGAAATGAAGGTGAAGTGACATGTGATGAGGAGGATACATCCACATCTGAGCTTAAGCAGAATGAGAAACATTCAGAAGATCCTTCAGGACAGCCTGATATCGTCTCTCATGACCATGTAAGTGCTCTTGTCTTACTCTGAGTTTGTTGCTACGTGCTATTGTATGAAGCCAATGCTGATCACTAACCTCACTACCGGACAAAGTGATCTAATTATCTCCCCTTTGGCCCTTTGATAGTGTCCATTTCTTTTGTTTTCTTCCAGTTATCATCAATTGATCTATGGAAATTACATTCAATTGACACATGATAATTATGTTGTGAGATTTAAATTATAGGAGGATTTTTTTATTCACGGGATTTACTTCCATATTGTTGATCATCAATTTAAAATGTCAAAAAAAAATTTGTATGGGTAAGGCTGTGTGCAATTGACCTCCCCTACCCTGCTTAGAGGCTAGAGTAGAAGCTTTGGTGAAAGCATTACAGAATTGTTTAGAATGTCAAAATGTTATTGCAGGGGGTAAGGATGCAAGAAGTATCAAGTATATAGGTTTTGTTGACAAACTGTTATCAAATTACTGGAGTTATATAAATTTTCTGAGGACATCCACAAAGTATTTTGTTTAGAACTTCAATTAGTTTTACAAGTGAAAGGAACACCAAATCCTTCTTACGTTATTTATTTCCCGTGTTCCTTAATTCTTTCCTTCCCATCAAAAACTGTGTTCCCTTTGATTTTCTTTCTACTTGTGTAGCTGGTTTTCGAGATCTGGAGCTAATAGCTTTATATTGTCTATTTCCTTTTGGAGCTGATCATTTAAGGTTTTCTGTCGTTGGCACAGACGGAAGAGCAAAGTGTGGAAAAAGAGGGCGGCCAGAAAAAGAGCCGTAATCGGGGCCGTGGAAAGGGTCGTGGAAGGGGCCACCATAATCATCAACAAAATAACAGGATGCATCACGTGGGATCGCCTCCTGTCAATAATGTTATCAACGGCGAGCATCCTATTGTAGCGAAGCAGCAGCCGCCTGGCCCTCGTATGCCTGATGGAACGAAAGGGTTCTCCATGGGCAGAGGGAAGCCAGTTGCTGTTAATACAGCAGCTTAAATAAAAGTAACCTGCCCCACATTTGGTTGCCAAGTTCTGTGCATTGCGTTTTCTGCTTTTGTCGGTGTGTGGCTGTGTGCTGAGTGCTGATTGCTGATTGCTTGAAGCTTGTGAGGGAGAGTTTTGCCACGTTCTTTTTGGGTTCATTGCAAGATTCTACAGCAAGCTGTTAAGTTTAGCTTTTAATCCTTTGTTGTGCTTCGAGTGTCATGATTCTCAGCAAAGATGATATCGAAAAATGTGTTGTGCCTATTTGTTCTTATAAATCCCCTTTTCCCATCTTGAAAAAAAGTAAGAAAAATGTAGAAAGTAGAACCGAAAACTCTGAATTTATATACCTGTAGAAATGTGAATGAAGAACTTACAATGAAGAGTGAGTGGTGATGTACTTGTTCTCTTTTTCTCTTTCGTACTTGCTCCAAACTCATTTTTACTAAGCCAGAAGCCCTTGTCATTTCCTTAGCACTTACCCTGCTGTGTTTGGGAAGCTTGCTTGCATCCTGGCTATTTTATTTTTTGAGTTATGCTTGCATCCTGGCTTCCTGCTCACTTTTGGACCTCACAAATTGTTGTGAGAGACGGTCTCTCTCAGAGACGCATTAGATATATAGGCTTAATAACCAATTAATAAATTAAAGAGAAAATATGAATGTGGATTTTTGTTTTGAGGTCGTCTCTTTAAGAGACGGTTTAGACATTATGATTTCCCATCATCCTAGTGATAAGAGATCGACCAACAAAGAAGAATTAATTTCTTAAAGGAATTCTCGGGCCTTAGCCCACTATAAAAAAAATTTGTCTTCATGTCGAGAAATAAATAGAGCTTTACATTTAAGAATTTACTTTTAGTACAATTTATTGGAAAATTTGAATCAAATAAGCAAAATAATATTAAAAAAATTCTTAAACGAGGTATGAGATAAACTTATTTCCCAATATAAACACGAATATTCCTAAGCTGAAGTTTGAGGTTTGTTGGTAATAACGAACAAAAAAGACTAGTTAAAAAAAGTGAGCCTTTAAGACTTTGACTTTTTTTAACTTAAGTATTTGTCGCTGTTTGTAACAACGAACAAAAACGGGCCTAAATGGGTTGTCTTCTTTTTAGGGCCCCCAAAATAACAAACCCTAATTTTCAGAGCAACCGAATTCTCCACTAAATTCCTCCCTAAAAAACATCAATTCTTCAACATCCGTCTCTCTTCCAAATTAACATCACTAAAGTCTTCTGAAACATAAATTGGATTGATCTCAAGTAATGTTTTAGTTGATTTGTGCTTGATTTTCGAATTGTAGGGTTTTTTTTAAATAGTTTTCTTATTTTTTTATTCAAATGCAGGTTCCACATTAAAGTCATCCTTAACTAATTAAGGTACTTGAATGTTGATTTTATTAGTTCGAGGGAGAGGGTTGTATTGTACTTGGCTAGCGCAGACATTCTCGCACCTCCCTGAGGATGCTGATGAGTTCACTGTTGAGAGATACACTGTAACACTCCCAAAGTAGGTCAGGTTTTGAAAATCCTTTTTAAGAAAAACCCGAGCCAAAACCTACTCATGAGAGTGTTACCGCCACATCTATTTCTAAGAAAATAAATGTAAGGCTTATGACTAGGAAACAACTTAATAAATTTAAATCCGACAAAGAGTCTTACAACTTAAGAAAAGACTTAAACGCAATCTGTGTCCATAAAAAAACTTAGACAACTGAAGATAAAATAAACTGACATACGACTCTAATGAAAGTTATAACTCTAAGTGATCCTCACTCCACAATCCTCACGTAATCGACAACCTGTAAAACAAGAATACAAGAGAAATAAGGGAAAACTCCCAAAAATCAGGAAAACTGAGTAATTCCAACTCCATCCCGTAAAATGGTTTAGTTTGAAATAATTTAAGAAAACAAACTATAATTGAGTTGAAAATAGTTGTAGAAAATAAAGTAATATAAAACTGAGTTAAAGATCGATTTTTTTTTAATATAAATATAATAACACATAAGCCAATTAATTAATTTGATATTTAATGATGACAACACATATATCCAATTTTAATTTGAGGGAACAAGAACGCCAGTAGGCCGAGGCTTTACCCCTATACCTACTTCATCAAGAGGTCGTCACCCCAAATAATTCATCAGGGCCAGCAGAGTAGTCTCAGGTAACCCTAGTGTGCACATCCCTTCTACTTGGATCACAACAAATAGAAGGAAGACCAAACATCGTATCAAGTATCAGAAATAATAGTAGTAACCTGTCGGTAGCTATACTAACCAAACAGGGCAACCTGTTCATCACTTATACTTGGATCACAACAAATATAAGAGCTTCATTCCCATCGTTACACTTTACGTGATCTAATATATTTTAATAGTTCGTCATGAGCACAAAATCATATAGTCAAACATACATTATTTATTTTATTTATGAACACAATTTCTCCAAGTAAATATCTCAAGAGTATCCATTTGAGTCCTCATTTGTCAAATCACCTTTTTAATCAATTGGTGAAAACAACAATTAATATCATGAGTATTTCTCTTTCTAATCAAATCGTCTTTTAAAACCATTATAAAAATAATAATATAACTTCCATAAAATAATAAGTATTTTTCTTTCAAATTTAAACCGTATCAGATTTTTGTTATCAAAATGATAATACAAATTTTATCAAAAACAACAATTATAAATTCAAAGTTTGACAGAAATAATATTTATTATAATTTGAGAATTAAATATATAAAACATAATATCATACAAAATCATACAATACATTTAAACAAGTTAATATCACTTAGCACATAATACTAACGGGATAATCCTAAGTAGATGGACATCGAGAATTACTTTGTCACGCGATCCTAGACAAACGTACGCTCCTAATAATCTCGATCTACGAATCCGCAGTCTTTGAACTCTCCTTTTTTTTTTCTTCTTTCTATGAACAATTGTAGTATTCAGAATAATTTGTGGGAGGAGAATTTGTGGAAGTAGGTCTAAAATCTGAGTTGGGTTTGTATATATATATGGCTGAGCAAGAGCTTATAATATCACTTAATGGGGACAATGGAAGGTAACCATCTTTCGGTTTTCTGAAAAAAAGAAACCAATTTTCAGTTTTTTTTTAATATAAGTTTAACTGTGTTTCAGTTTTTTTTCTTTTCTAAAAAAAACCAACTTACAATTTTCATTTAATTTATTTTGTATTTTTAAAATTTTTATAATTTCTGAAAATAAATTTTTATTTAAAAAAAAAACGTGATGTTACATACACAAAGGCGTATATCTTTTAAGTTATATCTGATTGGTGTTGTCTTGTTCATCGACAAGACTAGAAGCCAAGTATAACTGCTATGTGGTACCTCCAAAAAGAACGTGAAGGAGATGGCAGGATCACTAATTATTCTCCCAGTAATACTAGTTTTTTAATTTTTATTTCTTAATATGTTTGAATGGTTATATTTAATTGATTATGTTTATATTCCATAGCTTTGGCCTTACGAGCAAATCCTCATTGGGCAACAAAGAAAATTGTTTGTTGTGGTGTTGTTAATCCACCTCTCATTGCACCGCCCGAGCTACCGCATCGATCGAGATGGTCCTTTGATTGACGAACAAAGATTCCCACTAGATCTTATATGGGATTCTATCGCGACCAATTATTTTTGCTTTCGACCTGAACAAGTAATTGATTGACTCTTTAACCTTATTACTATCATCTTGCATAATTTATTAATTGCATCTTAACTTGTAGTTTCGTTGGGAGCCGTACCCCGCTAAGGCATATTTTGCATTGTCTCAGCACTTGGGCATACAGTCGGGTAAGTGGAGAGCCTTTGTATCATTGATATGCTTTTACATAGTCGAAGTACATCTTGAGCATGTAATGCGCCAATACGAGATAATACAGGGCATCCCGCCGCCTTGCAACATAGAGGACGAGCTTTATCTCACCTCACATAAGGGTCAGAGACCCAGGAACTGGAATGAGATTAATTGGCAACATATTGCCCATTGGGAACGCCTGGAGCTGCTCGGCCAAGGTGCACCCATTGATGCCGGAGCGCACCTACTTCTGCAAATTACATGTCGTGGTTCCTCTCCATCACTCGTCGATGGATGACCCAACGAGGTATCATCACAGCCACTTAGTACGCACCTGCCGTACCAACGATGTAACAGAAGCGGCTATCACGATTCGTAAATAACATTAATGAAATTTTTTTTACAAAATAATGCGGAAGTCTGAAAATGCCGATCTGCTAAAAACCTTTAAAATTTAAATTTTGTTTAATAGAAATGATAAATATTACATAAAAGTAGGAAAATAAAAATACATATTGTTCGTTTCAAAAATTCACAATAATTAAAATTAAATACGTCAAAATCATCAAATAAGAAGTACAAAAAAAATTGCAGCTAAGTCCTCGATAGCATAAATAAAATTGTGGTTGCGGCCTGGATCGGAACGTGAAACTAAATCCTGCAACATACTGTCATCCATAATACGGATGACAACCGATTAAATCGGTCAGCGCTTAACGCCGAGCATAACTCCCTATCCAGCTCAAAATACGGAAAGAATACACTATATTTACTAAATAATAATTAGAGTAGGAACTTATAATTAATGGACACTACTGTATACTTTTACCATATTCTTTTACTGTTCCATACTTTTAAGTCATTAAGATACCATTCTCAACCCTGGCAGAAGTACGTTACTGCCACTTATACAATTCGACAATCTTAATACTTAAGCAAGTTCAGTTGGTTAATACTCATAACCGTACCATGCCTCATAGCATCAATAGTAATCAAGTTTATCACCGATCAACAAGCACAACAATATGACACATGATATATGTAAGGGTTTGGCTAGATTAGGGCTAAAGCCCAATATCTAACTGTGGTGGGAGTCCTCACCCTGCCAATGTTTATGCTCGAGCTTCTACAGGATAGGTAGCTAACCCCTTGTCTAACACCGCATTTTACGTGTCGGCCAACACGGGCGTCGGAATTTTACATGCCGGTCCATGATTCGACATTTCGTTACTATCAAGGTCATTCAATCAATACACAAATAATTTCACACAAGCAAATCACATTTTTACTACTACAAGTTGACTTTGACTTTGATCAACTTAGATGTTAACTTCCTTATTTAATAATATTCTACCTATATGCCCTTCTAAGTTCACTACTAAAGTTTTACTCATTAAACTTTATTTAAAACTTTATTTTTAGTAGTTCATATCATGGTTATCAGAATCTCGATCCTGATCAACGATTCTACGATCCTATGATCCAAAATTAAGCGACCGATCCGGATCGTAGGTAGGATCTTAATGTCGCTAGAATTGTACGATCCTACATAGCTTCAGGATTTAAGTGGTAGGATCATAATACGATTCTACGATCCTACGATCCAATCCTATAAGGGTAGTTTTAATCGTAATTTTTTTTTATATAATCCAGATTTTACTTTTGTATATATATGTTTATGTATATATCTAAACAATTATATTAATTAATATGACTAAAATTCAAGTTTTTCTTGATTCGCATCTTAAAAAGGATTATTAAAGCTATTCTTTTACAAAGTTTATTTATTGAAATCAAATAAGTATAAATTTAAACCTTAAAACAAAAAAAAGAACAAATACAATTGAAAATTAGTTATCTAATGCATATTAATGCATATTTGTAGGATCACACGATCCTACGATCCGATTCTACCGATTTCAATCCTACCCCCTCAACGATCCTACGTAGAATCCCGATCTTGACAACCTTGGTTCATATGTTAAATAAATTTACACTAATAACTTAATATTTTATTAATAGTCTTTAGATTAATATTTTCACAAGTAGCTACTAAGTTTTATTTCTCTTGAAATAAGTTTTAATAATCAGTATTTCTAACTTTAAAACAAATAAATATTTTAATTCTTTTCACAAAAATAAATATTTTTATTATAAATCGAGTAAAACTATATTCTATAGATATATTTTCAAAATTCAACAAATTCATCGAAAATCAATGTTTCAAGTTGAAAAATAAGACTTATCAAGTTCACAAAAATCAATGTTCTAATTATAAAACAAATACCACTTATTATTTTACGAAATTAATATTTCTAGTCATAAAACAAGTAACACTTTATAAGCTCACAAAAAATCAATACTTCAAGTAATGAAACAACTAAAACTTATATATTCACACAAATCCATAGCTTTTTTTATAAAACAAGTAAAAACTTTATTCTTTTAATATTTTTCATAAAATCAAAATTTCACACAAAATTTGAAAAATGGCAAATTTATATAAAAAAAATATACTTTTACATCATTTCAAATAAATTTTAGTCAAAACGTCAACTAAAGATATATTTTGTACTAACTAGCTATTATCCCAAAAGTTACTTTTTATTATAAAATCTCATGTATTTAAGAAAACACTTTAATATAAATAACTTGCAAAAATTTTTCAAATATACCTTTTTTTTAACTTGTTATTTTTATTATTATCATAAAAATAGTTTAGTATTACTTTTAGTTTGTACATAACACTTTTTTTTATGATAGTGATTGAATGACCTATGAGTATTTGTTGGCCTTTTTCACTTAAAACAACTTAATTTAATTAACTTATCATAGTAAATTCTAATTTTATTTAGCTAATATAAAAACTAAATTAATAAAACTTTTACACGATAACATAATATTTAATATAACTATAAGATTAAACTTTAATATAAAAGATTAACATCCTTAGCATAACTATACTAAATAAAAAAATGTTCATAAAATAACATACAACTTTATAAACTAATTTAAAGGCTTACACATAAATATTAACAATAATTCTAACATAGTCATTATTAATATAACTACATTCCTACATAAATCATAAACATAGTAACACTAGTTTATAACATGGACAGTATTTAATATCACTAGTATATAATAGTTAACCCAACTTTCTAGACATGTCCAAATATTATAAAGTTAACCTACTAAAATATTTGTAGCATAGCTACACTAAATGTAATGTTAATCATAATTTTTTGCCTCTGTTACCGCTTTCTTTGCTGCCCGTTTTGCTTCTTTGTATCTCTCTCTTCTCTACTCTATCCTCTTCCTCCGTGCATGTCATAAGTTTCCTAAATCTCTTGTTTTTGTCCTTTATCTTCTCCTCCACCTCATCGTTCCACCACCACACCTCTTTGAACACTTTTGGTTTTCCCGACAACACCCCTAAGGTCTCTTTTGCCACCATTCGAATGGTTTCTGCCATATTCACTCAAATTTCATTCGCATCCTCAAACTGACTTGGGAATCCCAACGAACTTATCTTTCTTGACAAGGTCGTGACCATATCCCCTTTGAGTCTCCCCAATATTCTTCTTCTCCACAATATTCTTCTTCACCCTAAAGACCAGCACTAAAAGCCTGTGTTGGGTAGACATCTCTATAACCCAACACTAATTTACAATCCAAGCATGAGGCCCGGTCTCTGTTAGCAATATTTTATTCAAATTTTATCCCCATTGTTACTCTGGATTGTGTTGGAATTCAATGCAGTTATGCTTGTTTTATTTAGGATTTTACGCTTGGTTTGGTGTTTTATTGTTTCGTTGTGTTTCAGGTAAAACTCATCAAACTAAGCACAAATCAACCACTTTTTGATGCATATGCTGCTCGCCTAACTCCGAAAGCTCAAGGGAGCAAGGCCTCGATGAGCTAAGTCAAGGAAGCAAGTCAAAACGAGAGCCAAAATAACCACTCGACCAGAATAAGGTCGAGCCAAGATAGCTCGAGCAGTCCAAGGGCATTAATTTTAGATCAGAAGCTGAGTATAAGCCTCCTGAAGCGCGCTCGACCGGTCGAGCAAGGCTGCTCGGGACGAGCGAATTGCATTTTTGCTTCCAGTAGCTTCTGAACATCAGCAGGACTCAAGACAGAGGCACAGGACATCCGCTCGATTGGTCGAGCAAGGCTGCTCGGGTCGAGCGAACTTGATTTTTACCTTCTGTCTAATTTTGAGGATTCTGTAGTTGTACCTGATGCTCACTCGGCTGGTCGAGCGATCTTGCTCGGGTCGAGCGAGATGAGTGGCAACAGCTTTTCGCGATTCTTTTAAAAAGCATTTGGGTCCAATTACATTTGCTTACTTCAAATTTCTGCTGCCAAGCCCTTCTTAGCCACCCTACCCTATCTCTAGGGGTGGCACCCCCCTCCTACACCCTAGGGGTGGTGGAGCAATCATGAAACCACCACCCCCACATGCTTTGAAGCCTATAAATAGAGAAGAAGAAGGAGGAGTTCGGCATCGGAGATTTCACCTTCACTTAGAGAAATTTTTATGTATTCTTCATTTGCTTAGCTTTTATTTCAATAGAGAGTTAGTGTTTAGTATAATTTCACTTTCAAATCAAACACTTGCAATTTCATTTTCAATCTTAGTTTCATTCCCTATTGTAACACTTTGCAATTTGGATTTCTTCAACCATTGGTGTATTGTATTGAAGCTTTTGGAAGGAATTACTTTGAATCATCCATTCATCTTGTTCATCAAAGAGTAATTTCTATCTTTATTTACATTGAATTCAATTCATGTTACTTAGTTATTGTTTGCCTTTACTATCATATGTTTATGTTTGATTGCTCTTCAACTAATTGCATTCATCTTGTTAAGATACTCTAGTTCAATTCATTCATCTATGATTCTTGGCTTAATTGCAATCTATAATTTCAATATGAATATGTGTGAGTAGTTTGTTTTGGTTTAGGCTAGGTATGATCACCATATATGTAGTTTGACTTGCTATCTTTACCTTTGGCAATGGTTGTGTTGTTTATGGTTTAACATAGGTTTTGCTATCTTGTTAAGTGTCGTTGAATTGAGGGCGAGAGTCAATTTTTAACGATAATCTATGCTTAAAAGTTGAATCATCTCCATGAGAATAGGTAGATGTTTTGATTGGAAATAATGAATGTGTGCTCCATGTCTTAATTTATGCTTAGCTCCATGAGCATAGGTGGTTAAGTATGTTTTAGGAAGCTATTGTTGCTCGAGAGAGAGAACATTAGTAGTTAAGATACGTTCTTCCTCATAACAACCCATAACCATGACCATAGGTTGAAGATAGTAAAGAATACCATGGTGAGAAAGCCTAGCCTATGCCTCTTTAGTTAATTGATCACTTTATCTTTGTCTTACTTCATTGTGCTCTTAATTACTTTTATGTTTCGCTTTTCATTCCGTTCTTTTTAATTGCTCGTTATAATTATTTCTACCTCCAAACACCATTTTATACGTTTTTGAGCTCACTAATCGATTGAGAAGCTATTGACTTAATCCCCACTCCCTGTGGATTCGACCCGTACTTGCTGTCGTACTAAGCTACGCCGTGCACTTGCGGTATTACATTTGAAGGACGTAAAGTCTCAATCAGTCTCCCTTGCGCACTACAAAATAGTCTCCCTTGCGCACTATAACTCGTACGATGGTTATAATATTTATATTTTTTTAATTTATTATAGCTATAACTCAAAAATATTAAACTTTGAAGCTATAATTCATTGTCGATTTAAACTTTAGGTTTGCTTTTGTGAGAATAAAGAAAGGCTTAGAGAAAACTTAGGAGTAAAATTAGGTTTGCAAGGAGTTTTAATAGGAGAGAAAACAATAATGTTTTGTCAGGAGTTTTCATAGGAGAATTTTATTCTTGTTCATTGCAATTATAGCGTAATTGATATTATATATACTTTTGTCGCATTGTAATTGTTAAATCAATTAATCAGTTTTATTCACAATATTCAAAAGTTAATATAAATTAAGAGAAGTTTATTTCTTAATTTATATTTTGTTACTTCATATTGGTTATTTTGTCTCATTCCTTTATTGCATTTTTGTGAGAGGTGTTACATTTCATATTATTTTATATCTATTAGAAGGCCAAATTCCGCTGCAGCTCTAACAATTGGTATCAGAGCCAACGTCTAAATTTTGAGCGGTAAAATTCAATTTAGTGTAAAATGGCTTCTATTAGTGGAAATGTCAAAGTAGGCAAATATGAAATTGAAAAATTTAATGGGAAAAATGATTTTTCCTATTGGAGGATGCAAATGAAAAATTTGCTTATTTCACAAAAATTGCATAGGGCATTATTAGGGAAAGAGAAAATGCCGGCTGATATGAAAGATGAGGATTGGGAAGAATTAGATCTCGAGGCGCGAGCTGCTATAATCTTATGCCTTGAGAGGGATGTTGCTTTCTTGGTAAATGAAGAAGCAATAGCAGCAGGCGTTTGGGCAAAGTTAGAGAGTAATTTCATGACGAAGACTCTAACTAACAGGATCTATTTAAAATCCAAATTGTATACGTGCAAGATGGAGGAAGGCACCTCAATCCGGGATTATGTCAACAAGTTTGATAGGATCATATCAAACTTAAAGGATATAGATGTGAAGGTTGATGATGAGGACCAGACATTAATTTTTTTACTTTCATTACCAAAGTCATACGAGAACCTAGTGCAAACATTGATGTTGGTGGGTGATACTCTTACCATGGATGAGACGAGGGCATCACTTTTAGCGGATGATCTACGTAAGGTTGCTACAAGTGTAATGTCATCTTCAAGTGGAAGAGATTATAAGGATCAAGCACAAGGATTGTTTGCAATTAGAGAAAGGACAAATGAAAGAGGAAAAGGTAAGCGTGGAAAATCTAGGCCAAAATCTAGACCTCACGAGGAAAAGACATGCTTTAAATGTGGTGAGCCTGGACACTTTAAAGCAAATTGCCCAAATAAGAGGTTCAAGAATCTGAACAATGACAACCTAAAAGAAAAACAAGAAGCAAGTTATGTCTCAAATGGCGAGGAAGATTGTTACTCTGTAACTGAAGAATCTCATGAGATCTCTGGTAAGTGGATGCTTGACTCAGGAGCCTCTCACCATATGTGCCCAAACAGGAAGTTGTTTACTACTTATGAAAGCACAAATGGGGGCACAGTTTTAATGGGCAATGATCATGCTTGTAAAACTGTGGAGCTAGGTACAATTAGAATCAAGATGCATGATGGAGTTGTGAGAACCTTGAAAGATGTGAGACATATTCCAGATTTGCGGAAAAACCTAATCTCTATAGGTTTGTTAGAGAAAAATGGTTGCAAAATAGTTGCGGAGAACGGGGTTATGAAAGTTGTTCGTGGTTCCTTGGTTATGATGAAGGCAGTTCGTAACGGTAATCTTTATCCGCTTTTGGGAAATACTGTTACAGGTGATTTAGCAGTTGGAATCAGTGGAAGTAAAGACCACACAGAATGCACGAGAATATGGCACATGCGGCTAAGGCATATGTCGGAAAAAGGTCTATCATTGCTTGGTGGACAAGGTTTGCTGAAGAACATGAAGAAACCACAAATGGAATTTTGTGAACATTGTGTGTACGGAAAGGCGCGCAGGGTGAAGTTCTGCACAAGCAAGCATAAAAGCAAAGGGTTGTTAGACTATGTGCATACTGATGTATGGGGTCAGGCTAAAGTAACTTCAAAGGGTGGTTCTAGGTATTTTGTTACGTTTGTCGATGATTATTCAAGGTATGCTTGGATTTACTTTCTCAAGCATAAGAATGAGGTATTCGACACTTTCAAGTGGTGGAGAGGCAATGGTTGAAAACAGAACAGGGAGGAAGCTGAAAACTCTACGATCTGATAATGGCACAGAGTACACAGATGGTGCTTTCAAGGAGTTTTGTGATCAACAGGGCATTGTAAGACACTGAACAGTGAGAAACACACCACAACAGAATGGAGTCGCAGAAAGACTGAATCATACACTGCTTGAGAAGGCAAGGTGTATGCGCTCTAATTCTGGGTTAGGCAGAGAATGGTGGGCAGAGTCGGTCGCTACTGCTTGTTACATAGTGAATCGATCCCCACACTCTTCTCTAGATGGAGACACACCTTATAAAGTGTGGTCAGGGGAACATGCAGATTACGGGAAACTTAGAGTTTTTGGATGCACGACTTATTATCACGTCAAAGATAATAAACTTGATGATAGAGCTAAAAAAGCAATCTTTTTAGGGTATCCAAAGGGAGTTCAAGGCTATCGTCTTTGGAGTATAGAAGATTCTAAATTTGTAATCAGCAGGGATGTGACCTTTGATGAACGATCTATGATAGCTTTATCCAAAGTTATGACGCCAAGTGATGGTGATGTTGAAGAAACTTCAAATACTCAAGTGGTGGAGATAGAGTCTAAAGACCAACCAATAGACTCTCATGTTCAGGTGGAGCATCCTAGTGCAACTCAATGTGAGGAAGAGGATGAACTTGATCATGAAGACATTCAGCAGGAAAATGCACATGCTTTACAACAGTAGCAGCAGGATTCTTTGGCATCAACAAAGCCAAAGAGAAATTATAAACTAGTTCAGAAGTTTGGGTCAGACAAACCTCTAAGGCATTATGGGCAGTTAAATTTGGTAGAGTATGCATTCTCGATGGAGGATGATGAACCTGTCACCTTCAAACAAGCTATCAGGGATAAGGATAGTAAGAATTGGTTGGTTTCCATGGAAGAAGAGATGCAATCTCTTCATAAGAACAAGACATGAGAGGTGGTTCTATTGCCTGTAGGGAAGACTGCTATAGGTTGTAAGTGGGTCTATAAAAGAAAAGAAGACCCTACCAAGTCAAGTGGTACAAGGTTTAAAGCCAGGTTAGTGGCTAAGGGTTATGCTCAAAAGGAAGGTATAGATTATAATGAAATTTTTTCTCTAGTAGTAAAGCACACATCCATACGCGTGCTTTTAAGTCTTGTCGCTCATGGTGATCTTGAGTTGGAACAATTAGATGTGAAGACTGCGTTCTTGCATGGTGACTTGGAGGAGGAAATCTACATGTATCAACCTGAGGGATTCAAGGTTGAGGGAAAAGAAAGTCAGGTTTGTCGCTTGAGGAAATCACTTTATGGATTGAAACAATCTCCTCGACAGTGGTACAGGCGATTTGACTTCTTTATGTTAAAGCAAGGTTTTTCTAGAAGTAATTATGATTATTGTGTATACGTTCGTAAGCTTCATGGAGGTGGTTATATTTATCTTCTATTGTATGTGGATGACATGCTTATTGCTTCGAAGAGCAAGGTGGAGATAGACAGATTAAAGTTTCAACTTGGTAAAGAGTTTGAAACAAAAGATTTGGGTGCTGCAAAGAAAATACTGGGTATGGAGATTAGAAGAGATAGGTCAAGCCGAAAATTGTTCTTAAGCCAGAAAGGATACATTGAGCGAGTTATTGAAAGGTTTGGTATGAAAAGTGCCAAGTCGGTTGTAACTCCATTGGCTCCGCATTTTAGGCTTTCTAGTAAACAATCTCCCACAGCAGCAGAAGACAAGGCTTACATGGACAATGTACCTTATGCTAGTGCAGTAGGCAGCTTAATGTATGCAATGGTTTGCACACGCCGTGATATTTCACAAGCGGTAGGTGTTGTTAGTAGATTCATGACGAATCCTGGAAAGATACACTTGGAAGCTGTGAAATGGATTCTTAGGTACTTAAAAGGTACCATTGATACCGGATTATGCTTTGGTGGAGATAATTGTCAGATTAGCGGATTTGTTGATTCTGATTATGATGGTGATCTAGATAGACGACGATCTACTACTGGTTATACATTCACGATATTTGGTGCTCCAGTTAGTTGGAGATCAATGTTACAAGCTACAGTGGCTCTATCTGCTACAGAGGCTGAGTATATGGCCGTGGTAGAAGGGGTAAAGGAATCATTGTGGCTGAGGGTCTTCTAGATGATTTGGGTTTCCGACAAGAAGGTGTGCAGTTGAGTTGTGATAGTCAAAATGCTATTCATCTAGCAAAAAATCAAGTGTATCATGCTCGAACAAAACATATAGATGTAAGATATCATTTTATTCTAGATGAAAGTCCACACAGATGAGAATCCTGCATATATGTTTACCAAGGTAGTGTTAGGAAGCAAGTTCCAACATTGCTTGGAATTGCTAAAGGGCATTCCATGTTCGATATGACATGGATATATAATTGAACTACGATTGGTTTGATCTCGGTCAAAGGGTACGTAGGCAGTCATTTTCAAATGGTGCAACTGGATACAAGTATTGCAATTTGTTCGTTCAAAATTTTGTTCATCCTCAAATTATGAACGAGGTGGAGAATTGTGAGAATAAAGGAAGGCTTAGAGAAAACTTAGGAGTAAAATTAGGTTTGCAAGGAGTTTTAATAGGAGAGAAAACAATAATGTTTTGTCAGGAGTTTTCATAGGAGAATTTTATTCTTGTTCATTGCAATTATAGCGTAATTGATAGGAAAAATTACCCAGAATAATCCAAACTATTCATGATTTTCCTACAATAATCCCATCTTTTGATTAACCATGAATAATCCCAACTTTGAGGGGTATTTTCCTAGAGTAAACTTAGGTAACTCGATGACCTGCTATAGTAGGTAATTCACCAAAAAAATAAATTAAATATTACTTTAAAATTAGAAAATATTTTTGAAAATTTACATAAAAAATTCTAAATAATAAAAAAATCATAAATTTTTTATGAATATTTTTTTAACATTTTTATCGACATTTTATTTTAATTTATCTTTTTTTTTAAAAAATAAAACTTGTTCTAGCAAGTCATCCGGTCACCGTGTTTACTCTAGGAAAATGACCCTCAAAATTAGGATTATTCATGGTTAATCAATAGATGAGATAATTGTAGGAAAATCATGAATAGTTTGGATTATTCTAGGTAAATTTTCCTAATTGATATTATATATACTTTTGTAGCATTGTAATTGTTAAATCAATCAATCAGTTTTATTCACAATATTCAAAAGTTAATATAAATTAAGAGAAGTTTATTTCTTAATTTATATTTCGTTACTTCATATTGGTTATTTTGTCTCATTCCTTTATTGCATTTTTGTGAGAGGTGTTACATTTCATATTATTTTATACTATTAGAAGGCCAAATTCCGCTGCAGCTCTAACAGGTTTTTATAAATAATTCTATTTTGTAATAAATCAAGTGGTTTTCATTCATCAACTAGAGATTACCCATACAATTATGTTAGAACTACTAAGCATACACTTGCAACTAGGGATGGTCATGGGTCGGATCTGGGTCGGGTCCAGTCGGACCCAGATCCAGACCCTAATTTTTTTAAGGATCCAGATCCAGATCCAGACCCTTAGGGTCCAAAATTTTTAGACCCTGACCCAGACCCTTAGGGTCTGGCGGGTCTAGGGTCTGAATTTGAGTCCTAAAAGGATTTTTTTTTTCTAAAAAACTAAAAAAAATATATATATCATGCAATTTTCTTCTATTCATATAAAATTTCTAAAGCGTTTTCAACCAAATACGGTGGAGTCTCAAGCTACATAATATCATGCCCTTGGGAGTTGAAACTATGAAATGGTGAGAGAAATGACAAATGAGTATTGAGCAGTAGCAGTTAGCAGTGCACGTTGCACGCTTCTGCCTAAGAAAAAGGAGTACATTTAATTTTTTGTTTTTTAAAATATTTTTAATATACATAAAATACATAATATTAATATTATTTTATAATATATTTATATCTTAGGGTCTACGGGTCGGATCTGGGTCGGGTCAGGGTCTAGAAAACATGGACCCGGACCCGGACCCTAACATTATGGACCCAGATCCGACCCTATTTTTTAGGGTCCAAAAAAGGGTGGATCTAGACCCTTAAATATGGGTCGGGTCGGGTCTAGACCCTTAGGGTCCAGGACCCATGACCATCCCTACTTGCTACTTTTAATCCGAAATTTTTGTACTAGCAATCTAGATGAGTTGCTAAACTTTTCTTCCTTATAGCTCAATAATTATTTTTTTGGAAAGATTATTCCAAGCTGTTGACATTACTAGTAATAATAATGCAATAGACTCATGCAATACCGCTTCTTTACACCTGGTGCATGGTCCCATTACATAAAGAATTATTTTTCTTTATTAAATAGTTTTTGTTTGTAATCTTGACAGCTCATAGTTTGTTATTTCTTTTATAGTTTGTTAGTCCTTTGTGTATATATATAGGATTTTTGGCTTTATTCATATTGTACTTTGGGTTATTTCCCTCTTTCTTCTAAATAATAATTCTGAGTAATATTTCAGAGCTTTCATAAGCTTCTTTCATGGCTATGTCTCTTTTGTTCTTCCTTTAACATGGTATCAGACTAAGATTTTACACGATCCTGCGTTTCTTTCTTTCTTTCTTATCTTCTTTCTTTATTGATCATGACAACTAATCAAACCCCTACCGTTGATCCCACCCAGAATCCTGCAAGTATATTTTACCTTCATCATTCCGATCATGCCGGCATAAAACTCGTTTCTAACCCCTTTGATGGCACTGGATACGCGGACTGGAAAAGATCAATGATAATCGGCCTCATAGCAAAAAACAAGATGAGTTTCATTGATGGCACTACACCAAAACCATCTTCTGGATATGCTGACTCGTCGTGTTGGGGGCGTTGCAATAACATGGTCATTGGCTGAATTATCGCTTCCCTTGAACGGACCGTTGCCAAAAGCGTTATGTATTATAATACCGCTCATGATATTTGGTCCGATTTAGAAGAAAGATATGGTAAATCTTCTTCTGCCCAACTTTACACTTTACAAGAAGAATTAGCCAATCTTCATCAATCTTCTTTAATGCCTATTGCTGATTACTTCACTAGAATGAAGTCTATTTGGGACGAGATTGATCATCTCGATCCTTTACCTGCTTGTGTGTGTAGCGGCTACTCTTGTGCTTTAACCAAACAGTTCTTGAAAATCCAGCAAGACCACCGACTTATCCATTTCTTGATGAGACTCAATGAACAATTTCATCAAGTTCGTACTAATATCTTGATGATGCAAGATTTGCCTACCATTCAAGCTGCTTACCGTATGCTTATGCAAGAAGAGCGACACAAAGACATTTGCAAAAATGCTTCCATAACTGAACCTATGGCGTTTGCCTTTGATAAACGTAAAATTTCTGACCACACAAAACAATCTGAAAGTGTTTTCAAGAAGACTCCCAACCAACACAGTGGCGCCCTAAAAAGAGCACTCAATATTTTTGTGAATATTGCAAAGTACGGGGTCACTCTATTCAACATTGCTTCAAGCTTCATGGATATCCTGATAGCAAGGGGAAAAAGGTTGCTGCTCATACTCACACTCAGAATACTGATGCTGATGATGATTATGGTGGTACTGGTTTATCCTCTGATCAACTACACAATCTCTTGGCCTTAATTAACAAAAAGGATTCTCTCACTACTGATAAGGATAGCGGTTATGTGGATGAAACCAATCTAATCTCATCTGGTAATTTGGCAGGTACATTATGTCTTGTTTCTGAAAAATTTTCGAATTAGTGGATAATTAACAGTGGTGCAACCGATCATATGTGCAACACTGTCAAGATGTTTAAAACTCTTAAAGATATACCTGGCAGCAAACATGAAGTCACAATTCCTAATGGAAATAAGTTGAAAGTCACTAAGATGGGAGATATACAGCTTAATGACCACATAATTCTCAAGAATGTGTTGTTTGTACCTGGGATTTTATTCAATCTCATATCGGTACAGAAACTTTGTTATGATAATAATATCTTACTCACTTTTTCACCATTTGCTTGTTGGTTCCAGGACCATTCCAAGAAAAAGCTATGTCATCTTGGTAAACTCAAGCATGGGCTTTACTATACATAAGACAAGAATACTCTTGAAGATTCCCATAAAGCTACACCTACTACTAGACTATTAAATTTTACTACTAGCGATGATATGACAAAAGAAATAAAGTTGTTGCACTTGAGGCATGGTCACATCCCTTTCCCAAGATTAAAGTTACTTTACCCACATCTTGTGACTTCCTCTATTAAAGACTCCTTGGTGTGTACAATTTGCCCTCTTGCACGCCAAGGACGCCTACCCTTTAAACATAGTAAGATTAAATCCACAAAGCCTTTTGAATTGTTACACCTAGACTTATGGGGTCCCTATGTAAAGGCTACTCACAATGGCTGTAATGTGTTTTTGACTATAGTGGATGATTTTACTAGAACCACTTGGCTATATCTTTTGAAATATAAAATCAATGTGTGACTTTCTTAAAACATTTCTTATTGTATGTGGAAAATCATTTTCATGCTCATGTGCAATTTGTTCGTAGCAACAATGCTAAGGAATTATGTGAAGGTGATATGTTACAATTGTTTCTTGATAAAGGTATTCATCATCAAAAAAGTTGTACCCAAACCCCCCAACAAAATGGGGTGGTTGAACGCAAGCATAAATACCTTCTTGAGGTGGCTCACGCCTTGTCTTTTCAATCTAATTTACCCATACATTTTTGGGGTGAAGCCGTCCAATGTGCCACACATTTGATTAATCGTATGCCTTTGAAATCCCTTGGCAACTTGACACCCTACGAAAAGCTATATAATACCAAGCCCGATAATAATTTCTTAAAAGCTTATGGTTGTTTATGTTTTGTATCTACTTTACCGCAAGGAAGAAAAAATTTTCAAGCAAGGTCTGACCCTTGCATTTTCGTTGGATATCCTTTTGCCAACAAAGCCTACAAGGTTTATAACTTGAAGACAAAAGCATTTCTTATTTCCAGAGACCTAATATTTCATGAGAATATATTTCCCTACCATCTTACACCTAATTCTACCCCTCCTTTACCCTTTTACCTACCTGTGCCTACAACATTTCCCCATGATACTCTCACTTTAAATACCCCACCTAATCCTACTACCCATCCACATCCTACTGACCACATCTCCATGCCTACTCCTTCACCCCATGCTACATCTTCCTCTCACATTTTAAATACTCCCAGGCGTTCCACAAGAACACACAAACCCCCACTATATTTACAACAGTATATTTGCAATATAGCTGCTTCCTCTTCCTCTCATATTTTACCAGTTTCTATTGCTGAACCACACACCTACAAAACTGCCGTCAAGCATCCATGTTGGGTCGAGGCTATGGAAAAAGAATTAAATGCCCTCAAACTCAATAATACTTGGGATCTTGTACCGCTTCCTTCGGGCAAAAAGTCAATTGGTTGTCGTTGGGTGTATAAAATAAAACTACGGGCAGATGGTTCTTTGGAGCACTACAAGGCTCGACTTGTAGCCAAGGGTTATACCCAAGACCTTGGTATTGATTATCAAGAAACATTTTCACCGGTTGTTCGAATGACCACTATCCGCACCATAATTGCATTAGCAGCTCATAGGCGTTGGCCCCTTTATCAATTGGACGTTAACAACGCTTTTTTACATGGAGATCTTTATGAGGAAGTTTATATGAAACTTCCTGAGGGTTTACAAGCTGCACCTGGTCTTGTGTGTAACTCAAGAAATCTCTTTACGGCCTTAAACAATCATCTCGACAGTGGTTTGCGAAGCTTACTACCGAATTAACGCATCAAGGGTTTCACCAATCAAAAAACGACTATTCTCTGTTTGTTAAACGCAGCGCTTCTTCAATCACTATAGCTGCGGTATATGTCGACGATATAATTTTAACTGGCGATGATGGTTCTTGTATACAGAGGTTAAAAGCTCATTTGCAAAGAGTATTTAGCATTAAAGATCTTGGCCACTTAACCTTTTTTCTTGGTATGGATATTTCTTATGTTCCAGATGGAATTATACTGTCTCAAAGGCGATTTGCTTCTGATATAGTTGCTGATTCTGGTTTGACTTCACTAAAACGGGTTGCTACGCCCTTGCCAGTACATCTAAAACTTCAAAGTGGTAATTCTCCATTATTTTCGAATCCTACTCTTTACCGTAGTCTTGTTGGGAAGTTAAATTTCCTCACGCATACTCGTCCCGATTTAAGCTATGCTGTACAAGTCCTTAGTCAATTCATGTAAAACCCCACTGATGCACACTATGCTGCTCTAGTCCACACTATGTCCTATGTTGCTCACTCTTTGGATCATGGCATTTTACTTAAGGGTTCTGATGCTCTTCATCTTCATGCCTATTCGGACTCCGATTGGGGTGCGTGTATTGATACTCGACGATCTGTTACGGGCTATGTTCTATTATTTGGTGACTCCCCAATAAGTTGGAAGTCCAAAAAACAGCCCACGGTCTCCAAGTCGTCTTCTGAGGCTGAATATAGGGCTTTATCTGCAGCTGCCTCTGAAATTACATGGATCGTTCGTCTCTTAGATGAACTGGGTGTTTCTCATCTCAAACCAATCACTTTATTTTGTGATAATAAGTCCGCTATCCAGATAGCTCATAATCCCGTCCTCCACGATCGAACCAAACATATTGCTATTGATTATCATTTTACGCGTGAGAAGGTTCTTGAAGGTCTTCTCCAGCTAGTCTACGTGCCTACTTCTGAGCAGCTTGCTGATCTGTTTACTAAGATCCTTTTTGGACCATTATTATCCAAACTTGGCCTTGTTGAAACCCGTCCAAGTTTGCGGGGGGGTGTTGACATTACTAGTAATAATAATGAACAGACTCATACAATACTGCTTCTTTACACTTGGTGCATGGTCCCATTACATAAAGAATTATTTTTCTTTATTAAATAGTTTTTGTTTGTAATCTTGACAGCTCATAGTTTGTTATTTGCTTTATAGTTTGTTAGTCCTTTGTGTATATATATAGGATTTTTGGCTTTATTCATATTGTACTTTGGGTTATTTATTTCCCTCTTTCTTCTAAATAATAATTCTGAGTAATATTTCAGAGCTTTCATAAGCTTCTTTCATGGCTATGTCTCTTTTGTTCTTCCTTTAACACAAGCTTAAAAATTTTCTTCGTTTAAATTTAGGATTGATTGATTAATTGATGAAAAAGTAGAAACTTGATTTGTGGAGAGAAATAAATGGATTGGGGTTTTGATTTGTTAGGAGGAGAATGAGGATTAAAATTGGTGAGTCTCAAGCCATTATTGAAGCTTTACACTATGTTTGGAAAAGGTTTTAGGATAGAAAATAAAGGAAGGGGAAGGAAGAGCAGAGAAAGAAATTATTTCCCTCTAAGAGCATGCTTGGATTGAATGCAAATATTTAAAGGGGTTAAAAAAGTCAAAGTAAGAAAACAAAGTTGTTAAATGTGAAATTAGATTGTTGTAAAGGTAGGAGAATTGTTGCAAAATAATGAAAAATGTAGGAAACTCTCAATTTTATGGGATAAATATTTACCCTAGGGGAGGGTGGGAAAATTTATTACCTCCACAATAGGGAAAATCATTTTCTTTTTACATCATTATTTTTATTTCATACTCATTTTACTTTATTCACAACTATCTCAACTACTTTAAATACATTTTTATTTTCTTTGATTTCATTAGTTTGACTTTATTTCCCCTTAAATATTTACATTCAATCCAAGCATGCCCTAAATTATTTTTTTTCTTTTCCTCTACATCCCTCCATCTAAATATAGTGTTAAAGTTGGAGAAATATAGATTAAAAGATGATGAGAAGCAAATGAGTTGATTGTGTTAGGTAGGAAGGTAATTTAGGTGAGTTAAAGGTGATTTAACTTCATTGAAATTCGACAACGTGACTTTATGACCAGCACATTTTTTTTTAAATGTTATGGCCAACACATTTTGATTCATAATGACTATTACTTGCAATAACAAATTTTACCGCTAAATAACTTGAACAACATATTAATTAACAAAGGTAAAAGTGTCAAAAAATATCTAATAAAAACTTTTTTTTCAAAAAAGTACATAATAAAAAAAAATTTTCAAAAAATACCTAATAAAAATTTATTTTTTCAAAAGAGTAGCAACTAACGGCTGAGGTTAACTTTTCCGTTATCTTTTTTTTGTCCATTTTTAAGAAGGACCTAATAAAAAAAAATTTCAAAAAAATACCTAATAAAAGTTTTCTTTTCAAAGAAGTACCAAGAACACAACATAATTATCCAATACAAACGCAACATAATATATAACTCTAAGAGCATCATCCATAAAAAAGTTCACACATCATCCAATACAAACACAACATAAGTACATCATCCAACACAAACCTAAAGCAAATAATGGTTGGTGTTAAGTTGACCGTTTATTAAAAAAAATTTATTAGGTAATTTTTGACACTCTTTCCTTATTATTATTATTATTATTATTATTGTGTTTGTATTGAATGATGTGTGAAATTTTTTTTGGTTTATGTTCTTAGAGTTATATATTATGTTGTTTTTGTATTAGATGATTATGTTGTGTTTTTAGTACTTTTTTGAAAAGGAAATTTTTATTAGGTATTTTTTAAAGAAGGACAAAAAAAGATAACGGAAAACTTAACCCCAACCGTTAGTTGGTACTCTTTTAAAAAGAAAATTTTTTGTTAGGTATTTTTTGGAAAAAAAAATTTTATTAGGTACTTTTTTGAAAATTTTTTTTTATTAGGTACTTTTCGACACTTTTTCCATTAACAAATGATTCTAACTAAAATGAAAAATTATCTAATAATTACGGGTGAAATTAATTTATACTTTAAGCCATAAATTAATAAAAGTGGCCTATTAGCTCAGTTGGTTAGAGCGTCGTGCTAATAACGCGAAGGTCGCAGGTTCGAGACCTGCATGGGCCATATTTTTAAAAACAAAAAAAATTATTTGCATTTCTATTTTCAACCTCAAAAATCAATTTAAGTTTCCTGTCCACTTTCCACTCCTTCAAGTTCAACACAGTTCTGTTACCCGCCCCCTCTCCGGTTACCACTACCTTGAAGTTCCATCAATGGCGACCGAATCACCACCAAACCCTAAGCCTCAACCCCAAACAGATTCCTTGATCCTCTTCTCCGGTCCTTCCTCTTTTCAACCCCAAACACCACCTCCGTCGCCGGAAACTCCACCGGCGACCTCTCAAACACGATCATTCGGACTATTTTCTTTTCAAAAAAGACCTCCGTTGAGAGTAACAACAGAGTTTGACAGTGATAGCTCAATATTCTTCCATAAAGTTTCATCGAAGCTATTCAATGGCATTGCAAAGCTCAAATTCTCTTTCCAAAATAATCCAAAGGGAGAGATCGCTGACCCTCAGGTCGCGATTATTACCAAACATCTTGCTCTTCATTATGATGTTGAGGATCAGAATGCTCTTGTTAAAGGTTTTCTTGATGTTGGTCCTAATCTTAAACTTAAAGCTTCTCATGATGTCAAGGTTTATTTTTCTCCTCTTTGTTTTACATTATATTTTGCAATACGATGAAATTTAATTATTGCATCAACTTTTTACTATTTGGAAAATTATGGAGTTTGATTTTGGATAGTTATAGTTGTATGAGTTTGTGTATGTCTTTATGAGATTTCATCCATCTCTGTTGTTAGGTTGGTATATTTTCCGTAGAAAGCATCAAATTGAAAATACAATTGATAATTGTTTTTTGTTTGGTTTTGATGAGAAGCTATTGTTGTGAAGTTGACTCACTAGCAAAGTAAAAAAATTTGCTGACAATAACTAACAAACAAGAACACAAACAATTAATGTAAAAACAAACACATGTATTTTATGGTAATCTTTGATATCCCTCCCCGTAAATGATTTTTAATTTTCTTAAGGTTTTGTTTGGAAACAAGAAATTCATTTCAAATAAGTAGATTTTAATTATGAAATTATAAATGAAGATAGAAGTCATTCTAACGTTTTCAACTTAAACTACTTTTAAAACAATAGTGGAATTGACTCAAAATCAAAATCATATAATAACTAGATATGAACTCCAAACACACTATAAGTGTTTGCTCTCAAATCAGACACTTTCAATAGTTTTACAGACAAAGAAGCTCTCACTTTCACTTAGACACTTCTGTAGAATGAAGCTCTTATACAAGTTCTCTTACTTTCTAGTTAACTCTAAGACTCCGCTTGTATTCCCAAAAAGTTTGTAGGATTCGAATTTTTGACTCTCTGAGATCTTTATGCTGCTTGACGCATATGGTGATGTCTTCCACATTGTGTTTGTCCGAGCCAAACTTGCTCATTCGAACATTTTCCCATTTTTTCTAATCAACCGTTTCTCACTGCTGCTCCCATCTTTGCTCGTGCCATTAACATATTGCTGAGACAAGAATATAGCATGCTCGCCCTCATCGCTCATACAAGTATCCGAGAAGTATTAGTTTGAGGCCTCACTTCTACCCTTTGCTCGCTTGAGCTGGCCCTTGGCTTGCCTGAGGAGATAGTAGTAGATACTCCAGCAAGCTAATGCTTTGTGTGCTTCCACTAGCTTGCGCAAGCCTTTATCTTGCGCACCCGAGCAAGAGCTCTTCTGAACAAATTGTCTAGCCTGACAATGGTACTCCAACATAACTTACCAACTTACTTCACACATGCTTCCTCACAACTTTGCTAGCTGGTCCAAGTTTCTCCGCACCGGATAATTGGACTCTTGACTTATCAGCTATCAAACTAGTAAGGTAGAAAAAGGAGATATTGGAAATGGGAGAGTTTTGACGAAGTTGATTTCATCTTTGTTTTTGAAGAAAAATATAAGGGAATGATAAACTTTATCCATTCTGTTTTTCCATTTTAAATCACTTAAATAGTTATAAAGCCATACAATTAAAAGTAGAGAAACCAAATTTCCAAGAAATTGTTTTATTCTTGTAAATATGCCCTTCTGATCTAAGCATGAAAAAAGGTTTTGATTTGCATTTATGATATCAATTGTTATTTAATTTATGGTCACATAGAAATGTATACCTTGGCTGTACAAAACTTTAGCTGATGGTGTCTTTTGAATAGCACAAGTATTATTTTTCTTTACAAAACACAGCAAAGAATCAGGTTAACTATGGTTCCAAGTACTTAATGACCATTTTCCATTCAAATTGGTTAATATAAACAAAATATTTACCATTTTCATTGAACTGATTATGGCTTATAAAAAAAAAAAAAGATTATCCTTCAGAGTTGAAAGAGTAGCTTAATTGAAGAGTTCTAATGTAGGGTAGATTTCTTGTGCTTTCATGCTGCAATGCCTGTGGTAAATTGAACATTGGTTTGTTGTGTAGAAAGCTGCTGTAACACAAGGGCAACCGGCTAAACCGGTCTTAATCACTTACCAAAGGAAACGGGTCAAGAAAGGGACGGGTGGCATTTAATTAGAAATAAGTAGTGAGGGTATTATATTTTGTTTTGTCCCATACCTATTATATAGTGATGTTCTAATAAGGTCCCATACCTATATATAGGGACATGATAATCATTTGTAAGTGTCAAATAATCAATAAAGAGGAATTATTCTTTGAGGAGCTTGGGAGTGGCTCGAACACTTCCCCACATTGTTTGTTTGATCTTTGTAATTGGTGTTTTAAAGTACATTTTGGGCATAATTTCACTTGTAACAGAACCATTCTGTTACAAAGGTATCAGAGCAAGTTTGGTCCAAGGGAAGAAATGGCTCAAGAAAGTAAAGAATCGTGGGAACAAGGGTTGGCAAGCTTGAAGGAAGCCATAACCAGCCAGATTGAAGCTTTAGACGGGAAATTCACACGGAGATTGGACAAGACTGACCAAATTCTATCAATCTTGATGGAAGAAAGGAATTCGAAGGAAGCCAGGAAGTAAGAAGAGGGGCAGCCGCAATTTAGGGAAATCGCAATTGGGAGAGAAATCGTACACAAAATCGCAGCCCATACAGTGGGTTGGCCGAATTTCATAGGGGAAAGGGAATCAAGAAGCAGAGGGAGAGAAATTCTGGAAGAATCACCTTCAATTGAAGAAAATGGGGACCGTGAGAAGGGGAGAAGGATACGGCAGGAGCAGGCTGTTGAGACAAATTCTAATTGGAGGAAGAGGAAATTAGAAATTCCCATGTTTAATGGAGAAAATCCCGATTCTTGGATTCGGAAGGCGGAAAAATATTTCTCATTTTACCAACTAGGTGAAAGAGAGAAATTAGAGGCGGCGGCGGTTAGCATTGAGGGCGAAGCCGAGATTTGGTTTGATTGGGAGGAACAAAATGAATCGATTAGGAATTGGCAAGATTTGAAGTACTTAATTTTGAGTTGATTTCGACCTTGGGATGAGGGGGAAATGTGTGAGCAATGGTTATCGGTGGAACAAACCGGAACGGTGGCGGAGTATCAGAGTGAGTTTATTTCAAGATTGACTCATTTGGGGAAAAAAGAGGAAAGTATGATGATTGGGGCGTTTATGAGGGGGTTAACCGAAGATATAAAAACCGAGCTTAAGGTTCTTAGGCCAACCAATTTGGGGCAAAATATGTCATGGGCGGAAAAGATCGAGGCAAAAATCATAGCTCAATCCCATACATGGTTAGGGAGGAGAGGAGAATTGACGAGAAATAACCACCCCAACCACACCCATAATAAATCTTTTTCCCACAATCCTAATTCCCAAAATTCAAGAAACCCACCTTCACAAAACTACCCACCTAACAACTATAAACCCATGAACACAACCTACTTGAGGGGGAGAGAAAACGGAGGATCGTCGGGGGATCGAGTGCGGAAATTATCGGATAAGGAATGGCGTGAGCGGAAGGCCAAGGGATTATGTTACCGATGCGATGAAAAGTGGTCTGTTAACCATAAGTGTAGCAAGAAGGAGCTTAGTGTTTTGATCACTTATGACGAAGAGGATGACGATGAGGAAGGAAATGGGATGGAGGATGAACCGCAAGATGTCGAGGAAAGGGAACCCATGATTTCGCTAAATTCGGTAGTGGGGATTACAAACCCCAAGACCATGAAGATGTAGGGAAAAATTGGGAATGAAGAGTTGGTTGTGATGGTAGATCCCGGGGCTACGAACAACTTTATTTCTACTAAAGTGGTTCGAAAATTGGGGATGGCGTGTGAAGAGTGCGAGAAGTTCGGAGTGATCTTGGGGAACGGAGACGAGATTTTGGGGCAAGGAATATGTCGTAGGGTAACCGTGCATTTGCAAGGATTGGTGATAATCCAAGATTTCTTGTGCTTAGAGTTGGGTAACTCGGATGTGATTCTTGGAATCCAATGGCTTGAGACTTTGGGCCCGGTGACAACTAATTGGAAAATGCAAACCATGCAATTCCGATGGGAAGGTGAAGTAGCTAGGTTGATGGGGGACCCTTCCCTTAGGCGCTCCAAGATATCGCTAAAGGCAATGATAAGGGAGATAAAGAAAGAAGGCGGCGGCGTTTTGGTGGAGTGCATCGGGATCGAACAATGTTTGAAGGAGATCCACGTTCCGGACAATTTGAAGGGGGTCTTTGAGGAGTATAGTGATATATTTCAGCCAATGACAACATTGCCGCCCTCACGTAGTCACGACCATGCCATCACCTTGAAAGAAGGAACCGATCCAATTAATGTGCGACCTTACCGTTACCCACATAGTCAGAAGAACGCAATTGAACGCTTGGTGCGAGACATGTTGAAAGCCGGTTTAATTCAGCCCTCCATTAGTCCATTCTCTAGTCCGGTAATTTTGGTGAAAAAGAAGGATGAGTCGTGGCGGTTCTGTGTCGATTATAGGGCCTTAAACAAGGCAACGGTACCGGACAAATACCCGATTCCTATGATCGATGAATTGTTAGATGAGTTACAAGGGGCAACAATTTTTACCAAGCTCGATCTTAAGTCGGGGTATCACCAAATTCGCATGCGACGAGAGGATGTGCACAAAACGGCCTTTAGAACTCATGAGGGCCATTATGAGTTTCTTGTAATGCCGTTTGGGTTAACTAACGCCCCGTCGACATTCCAATCGTTGATGAACAAAATCTTTAGGCCATTTCTGCGGAAGTTCGTGTTAGTTTTTTTCGACGACATATTGATATATAGCAAAGCGGAAGAGGAACATAAACAACACGTGGGGTTAGTTTGTGGTCGACTACGGGAATACTCCATGGTAGTAAATGGGGGTAAGTGCGAATTCGGGGTGCCCAAGGTAGCTTACTTGGGGCATGTGATTTCGAGAGAAGGAGTCGCCGTCGATGATGAGAAAGTGAAGGTAATGATATCTTGGCCAAGGCCCAAGAATGTAAAAGAAGTGCGGGGATTTTTGGGGCTCACAGGATACTATAGGCGGTTTGTCAAAGGCTATGCTCAGATGGCTCAAGGGCTCACTCGGTTGTTACATAAAGATGCTTTTACTTGGGATGCGGCGGCTGAAACGACTTTCGCGAATTTGAAGTTAGCCATGACTCAAGTGCCGGTGTTGGCTATGCAGAATTTTCAAGCCTTGTTTGTGGTAGAGGCCGATGCGTGTCACTATGGGGTGGGGGCCGTTCTTTTACAAGAAAAGCACCCTATAGCATTTTTTAACAAGATGTTGGGTGAAAGGGCAAGAGGAAAACCGATATACGAAAAAGAACTCATGGCAATCGTGTTTGCAATCTTGAAATGGAAGCATTACTTAATGGGAAGGCGATTCTTGGTACGTTCCGATCAACAAAGCCTTAAACACTTAATGGAGCAACGGGAGGTTAATGGGGAGTACCAAAAATGGATGATGAAGTTGTTGGCCTTCGATTTTGTTATTGAGTATAAGCCCGGGAAAAACAATGATGTCGTCGATGCTTTATCAAGAAGACCGGGTGCGGAAATGGAATTTTGGTCAATGTTGAGTTCCCATGGGATAGATTGGCAAGTGTTGCAAGAAGAAGTGAAACGGGACAGCACCTTGAGGGGCATTCGACAAGGGATGGAAAAGGGAGAACAAACCACTTCGGGGTTCACACTGGTAAGCGACACTCTCTTTTTCAAGGGGCGGTATGTCTTGGCTCGTTCCTCACCTTTTATTCCGATACTCTTAAGGGAATATCACGATTCACCCTATGGGGGACATATGGGAGAACTCAAGACGTATCTACGGTTAGCACAAGAATGGTTTTGGGAAGGGATGCGACGACAGGTGATGCAATATGTACGTGAGTGTCGGGTATGCCAACAATCCAAGTCCTCGAATCAAAAACCGGCCGGATTACTCCAAAATTTGCCCATACCCACACATGTATGGGAACATATTACTATGGATTTTATAGAGGGATTACCCAAATTCGGGGGTGTGGACACCATTCTAGTAGTAGTCGATCGGTTGACAATGTATGGGCATTTCTTGACATTACGACATCCGTTTACGGCTCTACAAGTAGTGCAGTTGTTTGTTAAAGAAGTGGTGCGACTTCATGGATTCCCCACATCTATAGTTTCGGATAGAGACAAGATTTTCATGAGCACGTGTTGGCGGGAGATTTTTCGACTACAACAAACCCAATTGCTACGTAGTACGGCTTTCCATCCTCAAACCGACGGCCAATCGGAGATCGTTAACAAGATGGTTGAGACATACCTTCGATGTTTTGCCAACGGGCAACCCAAGAAATGGGCCATGTGGATTCATTGGGCAGAGTTTAGCTACAACACATCGACACACTTATCCACTAACATGTCTCCTTTCCTCGCGTTGTATGGTCGGGTTCCCCCACATGTGGTGAGAGTAGGACAACCCGCAACTCCGGTAGATTCTTTGGATCAACTACTACAAGAAAGGGATATTATGCTTGAAGAACTCAAATTTAACATGATGAAGGCTCAAGTAAGGATGAAACAACAAGCCGACAAGAGGCGTCAAGAAGTGGAATTTCAAGAGGGGGATTATGTGTTCTTGAAATTGCAACCGTACCGACAATGTTCATTGGCTAAACGGCCAAATCATAAGCTGAGTTTAAGATTCTATGGTCCCTACAAGATTATTCAGAGGGTAGGCAAGGTGGCATATAAGTTGGAGTTACCTAATGAGTGTCGCATACACCCCGTTTTCCATGTATCGCAACTAAAGATCGCGGTGGGGGCAACGTCACCATCACCAACCAGCCCTCCTGTCAATGATGAGTTAGAATTCAGCGCCCAGCCACGTGACATTTTGGAGATACGGAAGTCTTCTACAGGATCCGACGAGGTGTTGGTTGCTTGGGAGGGTTTAGACCCTACGGATGCTACTTGGGAGGATCACAAGTCATTTTTTGATACATATCCCCTTGCTCACCTTGAGGACAAGGTGAAGGTCTTAGCGGGGGGTATTGTAACACAAGGGCAACCGGCTAAACCGGTCTTAATCACTTACCAAAGGAAACGGGTCCAGAAAGGGACGGGTGGCATTTAATTAGAAATAAGTAGTGAGGGTATTATATTTTGTTTTGTCCCATACCTATTATGTAGTGATGTTCTAATAAGGTCCCATACCTATATATAGGGACATGATGATCATTTGTAAGTGTCAAATAATCAATAAAGAGGAATTATTCTTTGAGGAGCTTGGGAGTGGCTCGAACACTTCCCCACATTGTTTGTTTGATCTTTGTAATTGGTGTTTTAAAGTACATTTTGGGCATAATTTCACTTGTAACAGAACCATTCTGTTACAGCTGCTTCAGACCAAAAATTGTATTTGATCCTGATTGAGGCTCTGCTCAATTGGGAAATTATGCATATAATATCCAAGTTAGCCTATTTCATTGGTGATGTTAAAACTTGTGTTTGTTGAGTGAGAGACAAGGTATTAAGCTAGTATTGAAAACTGGAGAAACACAGTAGCCATCTGCTCAGGAGCTGTTTCTTGGAAGCCACTTTAGGTGGATTTAAACTTTTCTCTTATACATTCGCCATTTCCCCTTTCTGTGGACCTGTTTCCTGTCTGAAGAGTAGTTTTTTCTTTTCCATTCCATTCTAATTGGTGAGTGTTTACAAAATATTTAGCATTTTCATTGAACTGATTATGACTGATAAAAATTATCCATATTATTTGAAAGGGGAGGAACTGAGGAGGTCTAATGTAGGTTAATTTCATGTGCTTTCATGCTGCGATGAATGTGCTAAATTGAACATTGGTTGGTTTGAGAGAGCGTTGAAAGCTGCTTCAAACCAAAACAAGAAAAGTATTTGATCCATACTGAGACTCAATTTGGAAACTATGTTTAAATATCTAAAGTTACCTATATCATTTGTGATATTGGAACTTGTGTTCTTTGAGTGAGAAACAAGGTACTAAGCTAGTATTGAAAACTGGAGAGACACAGTAAGACATCTGCTTAGGATCTGCTTCTTTGCAGCCACTTTGAGCGGGTGTAAAATTTTCTCTTTTATATTCGCCTTCCATGGACGTTTCCTTTTGCAGGAAAAAAAAATCTTTTTCACTCCATTTCACTAAAGTCTAAAGGTCTGATCTCTGGATCTTATTTATATATGACTGTCACTTGGGCTTTTTCTTCAGACACCATTGACCAGTGTCTGGTGTGCAGACGATAGAGCAAAATCTTAGATACGGGCAAGTCAAAACGGGTTTTTAGGTTGTCTCGGCCTTTGTTTCGGTTGCTTCAGTTGGGATTTGACACATCGTTACCTGGGACGACATTCGGTTTGGAACGGGGAACGGGAACGGGAACACGGAACGCAACCTAGATTGACTCGGGAACGATTGGGTACGAGATACAGTATATATTTGAAAACAAAATTAAATAAAAATGAGTATTCTGGTTTTATAAATCATTTTCAAGTCGAATTTATTTAGATTCCTAGGTTTTATCTCCTTTTTTTTTTCTCTCTTTTTATTCTTTAATTTGTAAATGAAGGCCTAAATACCTTCTGAAAAAGGTCTTCTACATCGGGACGTCAACTTGAGCGATTCGGAACGCGTTTCGTGGTGATTGGGGACGAACGTTCCCGGATCGCGGAACGTGGCTACGTTCCACGTTCCATGTAACTATGATTTGACAAGGCACCTATGCTGATTCAACCAGAAGAACAAAAAGAGTGAAACCTGTCGGCTTGAACTCAGCTTATTGACAACGAACTTCTGTCCACTTTCATTTGAAAGATCAAAACACGCTAGTTTCTGTCCATCTGGGTTCCAGCTCGCTGCTGAGAGCTACTTATGACTCCAAAGTTTCTTAAAACTTCCTCCCACTTGACTTTCTTCCTTTCACAAACTTTGATGCGAATTATGTGTCATGGATCCTATATATAACACATATGCTAGAAGGAGAAAGCAGCAAGGATAACCGAATTCTGTTATTTCCTTGAGGGCTGCTTTTACAAATATTATGTCAGGGAGGTTTGTTATTTTTAGATGAGCTGTACTATTATATTTTGGTGAGCTGTACTTTTCAGGAGCTTTCTAGAATATGGTAATTTATTATATATAGTCAGGGAAGGTTATATTTCTTTCATGCTTGTAGTATCAATTGGGTCTTGTACCTTTGGGAGTTATCGAGTCACTCGGAGAACTCGAGGGGGCACAACGTCCTCTAATACATAATTACAAGCATTCCATTCTACTTTCTTTTCTCTCTTAATTCTTCATAACACTACTATTCTGTATTCCTGATCTTCTTTTCTTACTCTTTTCTCATTAACAATTGGTTACTGTTTTCGTGAATTGTTTGTTGAGGGTTAGCTGCTGATCGGCTTCCATAACAGCGGTATCAGAGCTGGACTCGGAGTGGGTGGCCTGCAGAGTGGGTGGCTTGCGGAGTGGGTGGCCTGGAAGAGCCAGCCATGACCCAACGTAACCGTGACCCAATGCAGCCGTGACCCAACGAGGACGTTGGCCTTATGGGGGTTGATTGTTATGGTCCATTGCAAGGTATGGGACTTGTCCCACATCGGTTGTAAAGTGCAATTGGTATGGGGTTTATAGGCAAATGGGCTCTCTCACCTAATAGGCTAGTCTTTTGGATGAGCTCTCCTGTTTGTCCTATAACATTATGTTGGTCATTTCCATGGGACATGTTAATTTATTAAATGAAAACAGTACGTCATGTTCTTCTAACCCCTTCAAATAGAGCGTTGACAAAGTTTACCATTAGTCTATACTTTGGATAAAAAAAAATTTAATTGGCTGTGTTCTTTTGAGTATGATGCCCCATATATCAAGGGAAGTATAATACTTTGAGAGAATGAGAAGGGCACTTCAATTCTGCTTTAAAAGAGCAAATTATAGAATAACAACACCATGCCCACCCAATCTCTTTTCACTTTATTCTTAGGTGGGGGAGTGGGGTGGATTTGGATACCCATTGTTGGTTGAGGGAATAGGATATTTGTTCCATACATGTCTAATATCACTACAACCACAACATTGTATTTTACATCATTTTGATACCAGATTTATAAAATCATACTTGCACTTCTGAGGCTCTAAGAACTCCAGAACTTTTCTTTTCTCCATATGTCAGAAAACATTTGGTACATCGAAATTATTGATAGACATAATTGTAACGGTCCGGCTAAGTGACCCGGATAATCTTATGAAAATATGACTTCGGTTCATACATTGGACACTTAAAGGAGACTCCCTTTCCAGGATCGTCAACGTTCCATCGATAAGGGATATAACTAAGCAGAAAATAAAACATAAGATAGTAACAATCTACGATAGATCCAGCATACAACTCGAGAACCCATTGGCCTCTAAGACGAGTTAAGCAAAATACCGAAACGACAAACAAACCAAACTAAGTTTTGTTACAAAGATGGAATTATTCTTTTCATAAACTTTATTACATAAGAAGTGCAATCTTGGTGGTATAGCTCCTAAATTGAGTCCTCACTCCAGCCTCCACCTGCAATCAACCTGCTACTCGTTGAATAACAAGAAATAGCAAGTTCCAAAGAACAATTCCAATACACGTCAGAGACTGCATACACACAATCAACAAGTGGAATACAAGTAATGTAATCATCCTAGCATGCAAAGGTTCTAATATGTTCATTTCAAAATTCCTCAACTTGTAACGTTGCCCGTCCTGTTCGGGTCGTGCAAGTAATAATCCAATCCTTTTTTTAGAGAATCATAAACCAAAACACCTTTTGAATCTAAGCATATACAAATAAATAAACACAATCCTTTGAACAAGTCAAATTTTGTTAAAGGATTTATAAACTCATGGATACTTACATTACTTAATCCATACATTTTAAATTTCTTTTAACAATTGAAATCTTGCTAGAGAAATTTAGATCATGAAATAAATTTATTTAAATATTAAAATAGACTTTATTCTTATAACAAATTTAAACTTTGTTAAAGAATGTAAATCAAGGAAAATTTTCATATAATAAAAAAAAAAATGATTTAATCCTTTTAACAAATTAGTTTTACTAAAGGATTATTTAAAGAAAAACTTATATAAAATACTCAATCCTCCTAAAAAGTCATAGGATATCATCATATATAAAATATATAACATAATCTATCTTAAAAGTAAAAATCTAACATTAACAACTAAATTTCACTTACCTTTGATTAAGAGATTGGATGAACACAAAATTTTTTTCTTTTTTTGTTGAGGAAAACCGAAAATCAGAGCACAAGAAGAGAAAAGAAAAGCTCTATTGTTTCTTACTCAAATGAAAGTTAGAATGAAGGAAGATGGGTGATGAAGAGGTTTTAGAGGCTTTAAGAGGGATTTTTCTCTTAATTGTGCCATAATACACAATTAAGAGAGGAGTTACAAACTCCCTTGGTCTCCCTCACACAACCGGCCCCCTTCCCCATTCTCTCATAAATATTTTTTTTTTAATTAACTAATGTATTTATTGCCTTAATTTCATTTTATTATACACATTTTTTTTTAAAAGATTAAGAACTAAATGACGATAATTTTGTACACTCTACCGTTTGTTACATATTAACTCACGTAATGTCTTATACCAGTCCACTATTAATTTATTTTAATATTTAATATTCTATAAAAATTACGGGGTGTTACATAATAACCTAAACAGGGCCATTGCTTGATCCTATTGCCATTCCTTCCGGATTTCGGGTACATTTATTGGTTTATATGTGGCATCACCACATGGATTGTATATGTGTTAACTGTCTGCTGATTTGAAAAGCTTATGATGCAGTTTGAGTTGGAAATTAATAAGACATTTAAGGGAGTTGTGTTGATTTCAATCTTAGCCATGATTTTTTGTGATTTCAGCTTTAGCCGATTGATAAGATAGCCAATGGACAAACCTTTCCATTTGGCTGAGTTAATACATGATAATTATTGCTTGACTTCTTTCACGTAATTTGATGATATGTACAGTCGATGCTGAGTTTTATTGATGCTTTCAGGAACATTAACGAAGGAAAAGCTAGGTGGCTCTCTTTTTTATGTAGTATAAAATATTCTCATTGTTATTTGCCAAAAAAACATGTTCTTCGTTTTGTTCAATTACTCTGACTACATTTCATATATGCATTGTACATTTACTCAAGAAAAATAGTCAGTAGGAAAGAGAATGTTGCTTGCTTTTGTATTTAATTATTGTCCATCTTGACACGAGAATTGTTTCCTCTAGTTAGGTGTATGGCATCCTTGATGTCTGAGATGTCATTTATTAGCCACAACATTTATCATGAATGACTGTTGTGACTGCATAAATATCTGATGTGTCATTCATAATTGCAGGCAAAGCAGGGAGAAGTTACATTGGCTGCAAATCTTTCTGATCCAATTTACAAAATCGAATTGTCATCTGCTCTTCCATCCATTGGTTTGGTGAGGTCATTTGGTTCTTAGTATGTCCACTTTTCCATAATCCTTTTCACCAGTCAGTTTGGGAGGTCTGTTGGTTTCAGTAGAATTCCCTTGTCCATATTCATTAGTTTTTTTCGGAAGGAGGGGGGGTAGGGGGAGTGGGGTTCATCCTAGTCCATGTTTATTAGCCTGTGCGCATGTGAGTTCCATTTGTTGATATTATATCCATAACACGAGGGGTTGTAGGGAAGAGAAAATCATTCATGTTATTACTTGTTGCCATGGTTCTGTGTCCATGCGTGCAGAATTGAATCCTCTATTTTTTCTGTTGTCTTAATATTTCTGAATGCTAATGAATTTCTTGTGCGTGTAAGCAGCCGAAAGCAACTTTTAAGTTTCCTTGTGGTGAAGTTTCATTAGAGGAGAAAGAGGATGCTGAAGTGAAGAGAGTTTTGTCAATAAATGGTTTTGTGAAAGGTTCAATTCTTAATGGGATTGGATCTGCCTTTTACAGAGATGAAAGTTTGAATCTAAGATATTCTTATAAGGTGAGGGTTTTTAGCATCACTTATTCTCTATGATTTATTAGTTTTTATAGAATTTTCTTTCCGTCCGATAAACATCCCTTGTTGCAATGTCTCAATTTAGAGTTGAATACTTTGCACTCTTTCGCCATATCTCTTGTTTTGGTCCATACTCCAGAGTTGAATTTTTGAAATGTGCAGGATGGTGAAATGTCCTTTATTCCAAGTATTTCTTTGCCTTCAAATGCTGTTTCATTTGCTTTCAAGCGACGCTTTGGTCCTTCAGACAAATTAAGGTTCCTCTTTTACTCGATAATGATAATTTCCATGCAACCTAGATAGGTTGTTTGAAATAATTAAATATATTGTACAAGTTCTCACTTGGCCTCCATGTTTGTTGATAAAATAACTGCTTCCAGTTACTGGTACAACTTTGATACAAATTATTGGAGTACTGTATACAAGCACACCGTTGGCGAGGATTATAAGTTCAAAGCTGGGTATGATTCTGAGGTCAGGCTTGGCTGGGCATCACTTTGGGTAAATTTTTCTATCTCTTATTAACTGTTATTGTCATCTCTTGACATATTTACTCGTTGATCATTTAAATGTAATTGTTCAAGGTTGTGTCAGCTACGTAATCCTTCTTTTTGTTTGAATTTTCCTATCTCTTATTGTTTGCGGTGAGGGAGGTCTATGCTATAGCATTGCTTTTTAGTAAGGCTTTGACAGATTACAATTAACACTAGGAGGTATCACTTACAAACTTTGCCTTTGGTGGGTTTGTGAAGGGGCGTGTTTTTGAATGAAAGATAATTCAATACAAATATTCATCTTCCGTACACATCAGTATCAACCAAATACATGTCTAACATGACACAATTAGTCTGACTTCAACGTCTAAATGAAATTTGTTTGAACACTTATGCATGGCCTTTTGGTCCCAAATCCCAATCTCTTGAACCACCACTGTGCAATGATTTTTCTTGATTTTGTTCCATTGGAGATTTATCTTATTTATGCAAGGTGTTTATACATGTTGCATAGCAGCAACGGAAAAAGCAACAAAAGCATCATGCATGCTAGACCATGATATGGAGTCTAGACAACTCGGGTTAACAAAAGCCTCCCATACTAATCCAAATCATCTATGAACAAATTAGAAATAATGGACTTCATAGAGTGGTGATGATTATATATGAGGATATAAAGCCATTTAAGAGACAACAAAGTATGTTTATGTAAGTAGTTACTTTTCTGAAAGATAAAATATTCTCTTTTTCCAATGATAAAACTGAATCTTTTAAAGTTTTTCTTTGTTTCTCTTCTCCCAAAATTATATCAAATATATAAATTTCTTATCAATCTATTATTTCTTTATAGTAGTAGAGATAAAGTTGGTCCTTCAAATTGTTGGCTGATTTTTCCATCTGTAATAACTTTCCATTGTCATTTATCACTTGTAGAATACTGGAATTCCTTTTTTTATAGTAAAGGTATTCATAATATGTTTCATATTAGGATGAGCCTAGTAGCCTACTAACTTGCAGTACACAATTGGACTTCTTATTTCATTCACCCCCACCTATTCAAACCCTGCACGTGAATTTCCTAGGAAATTTTCATCTTTTGTGATGAACGAGTATTTACAATATTTGTAACTTCATTCTGTGAAAGTTCAAGAGTTTCAGTTGTGCTAAATCCAAATTCCAGACAAGAAAATGTCGTAATGAGTTGCTTACATTATGAAAGATACTATCATTGTACATAAGGCCATGACACTTTGAACTCCACATCTGAGCTCGAATATCTCAAAGATGTGTTTGATGCAATTGACACTCCAAATGGTGGCCAAGGGGGAGGTGGGTAATTTCCAATTTAAAATATGTATGACATATCACATACTGGAAGACAGTGGATGTACTATTAGTTACATCCCAACCACCTCGGCCATCATCACCAAGTATTGGTTTACCACTATTAGACATATACTACCAGTTGTACTCAAAAGGCAAAAAGGGTCTTAAACGATGGCCAAAAGGAGACACACACTTGTAAATGATTTTAGTAGGGTGAAGTTTGTCAAATACACACAATATATCATTCTTGTCTTAGATTAAAACATCAAGGAGTGATGGAAGGAGTACATTGACGAGTTGTTCAATCGATATCGAGGGTGACAAGAGCTATCATGATGGATCTAGTGGAAGAGAACACGAAATTCATAAGAAAGCATAAATAACGTATATGTTGAAGAAACTTTGAAGATAATGAAAGTGGGTCACACAATGGTATTTTTTATTGTGGCTTTGAAACTTATAGGGTAGGTAGGATTAAATTAGCAATTTAATCTCTTTAACCAGGACAAACAAGAAATTAAAAGACCAAGGATAATTGTGAGGATTGAGGAAGTACAAACTAAAACAAGGGTGTTGCTCAAGGCTGTTGTAACTACGGGAAATTAAGTTTATGAGCCACACAATGAAGTTTTGGGAGAGGGTGATGGATCACCGCCACCAAAGATGCGCAAGCATCTTCTTAAGCCTATTTAGTTTAATACGAGAACAATTGCAAAGTACAAAGAAAACGGATTTACAAATGATTTTTATCTATCTACAGTCGTATGTCAAAGTATTGGGAAGTACTTGGGTGGGTTATGTTAAAAAAAGTTATGCCATGTAAGTATATAAATATAGTCTTAGATATTAGTGAGGATTGAGGAAGTACAAACTAATAATTAGGAAACATTGAGGAATGGCTAAAGATTTCCAATCTCAATTGGTTTACATCAAGGTTGTGCTTTGAGCCCTTTCATGTACTACATGAGATGACAAGACCTATGGAGGAGAAGTTTCATGGTGCATCTTATTCGCTGATAACATCATATTAGTGGACAAAACTTGAGATGGGTTCCATGTTAATCTACAAATGTGTAGAGAGGTTTGAGTTAAAAAGAGTTTAAACTAAGTCGAAGTAAGATAGTGTATACAAAATGTCGTTTTGGTACGATAAATCACAGTAGAGGTGATGTAAAGTTAGATACAAAATACTCATTCCAAGTGATCTTCACTAGAAAGGAGATATCAATTAAGATGTTATGTATAGGAATATAGGATTTAGTGTGGTGGATTAGATTGGAATCGAAATATTCAGGGTGTGCTACTAAGCTGAAAGAAATTAACATTGCTAGCAAACCATGTTGAGATTTAAGAAAAGTTCATTGTAGGAAGATGTAGGTTGATACGTATGCTGAGATGATTGAGTGAATAAAATGTGACATGAAGACATAAAAAAGGTCGTTAGAGGCACATATGTTGAAGATAAAATAAGATATATACATCTATGTCGCTTAGATTAAGTTAAGACCAAAAAAATCCACCAGTTAAATGAGTAGAATGTTGGAATTTTGAAGAGCTTAAGGTTGTGTTTGGGAACTAGCATTTCATTTCAAATTAATGATTTCAATTATGAAATCATGAATGTAGAATTTGAGAATGACAAGGTTTGGGAGGTCATTCTCAAATCTTCATCTTTAAACCATTTTGATAATAATTATGGATTTGACTCAAATCCAAATTTGAAATTCTACTATTTGCCAAACACTAATTTTGAGTCAAATCTATATTTTCAAATGAAATCCTCATTCTCAAACATAGCATAAAGGAAGACGAAATAACATGAGTAAATAAAGACATGATGTATTAAGATTTGAAGAAGCATGTGATAATAGATTTGAAGGAATAGAGAAGAGTATATAATTATATACATAAATGATCCTTTACATAGATTTTTATAGTTGAAGATTAGTATTAGATTTTATTATTATTACTTCCTTCTATTCTAATCAAATGCCCCATTTGTTTTATCGCGCTATTCACGAATCACTTAGTTTGTATTTTGTTTTTGATCTACACGTTAAACGACTGTTTCAAGTTTCAAGTGGGATCTTGTTTGATTCGTTTCAATGCAAATTTTATTTGTCCTTTATTTCGTTGGGGCCAAAGATTTATAGTTTTGGATTATAATAGATTCTTTTAAATTGGCTCATTAAATCATGTGTACTTATTTACGTGATGTTGCACATGATGTTTGCAACCAAGGGTTAATAAAAAATCACCTCTTTGTTATTGTTATCACTAACAAGGGTAAGATTGCGTACATCTGACCCTTCAAACCCTACCTAAGTGGGAGCCACGTAATGTTATTGGCATAATGTAATGTATGTATCAACTTTTTATAATTTTTAATCATGCAGATTTATAAATATTAAAAGTTGAATTAGTGCATCCACAAGTGTGCAAAATCAAATGGTTTATTTGATTAGAATAAGGGGAGCATTAGATAAAGCCAAAAATCTTTGTTAGCAATGACTTTCCACACATGTATTTAATTCATATGATTGATCTTGCATTGTTAGAATTAAGGCTTTAACACAGTTATTGGTATATACAATCACAATTTACCACAACCATTTAAAATAACATTGTATTCGTAGGTATGTACTTACCGTAGTCATATGACCCACAACCATATTTTCTACGTGTTAGTAGATTTGGGGCTAGTAAAATTCCAATACATTCAATCTGAATAGAATAAGACCAACCTACCCATGCTGTATAGTTTAGCACAAAATGTTTTCAGCAACATTGCATTTTCCCCAATGCTACCCCCCTTAGGCAGGCAGGCTGGAGGATTAGATGGCTGACCCATGAATGCAAACATCGGTGTAGCTTAACATAAGTAAGAAACGCCCTTAACTTAAGTCATTTTACTTTCCATTACTTAAGCACAAACTAGAGTAGGAAGAACAAAACTAGATTTCACTGCCGGCATCTTATCCACATAGGTTGTATTTTAAGCTTTACGGCATAAATTTGGACATCTTTCTTTTTAGGGATTTATCAATGGTACCCCTGAAGTATGAGTTATTATCAATGGTGTCCACAAGTTTTTTTTAATTCCAATGGTACCCCTACCTTTTTGCGGTAATTACAACCGTGACCTTTTTATGTTTTTTCCGTTTACTTGCCGTTAACTTTTCGAAATTAATCTAACTATGGTTAGTTTATTCCTCTTCTTCTCTTTTCCCTTTCCTCTTCCTTCACTCCTTCCATGGCTGCCTTCTATGGTTGTTTTGTTCTTATGCATATCCATGAATTTAAAACAAGAAAAATCCAAACTTTGGATTCATTCCATTAATGTAAACTAAAAACCCACAATGTTAAAACAATAATACAGAGTATTACCCAAATTGAAAATCTTGAATAAAAATAATTAGTTTTTCCAATGTAAATTAAAGTATACTTGAATAGCCCATAATCTAGTGCAATTTTCTTCATTTTAAACCTTTGACTATTTAAAACATCAACATGGTACCACTGGAGATTGGTTCAAATCATCAACATTATGCACTGACGACTGCTTCAAAGTATCTACATGGTGCACTGGAGATTTGTTCCAATTCAATGAAAGCTAATTTACTTATTACCCATCTCAAATTTTCTTATTTACTTTTCCTATCTAAAGTTTCATTCTTCATTTTTTTTAGGGTTTAGGCTTATTTTTGGGCTTTTTTGTATTATTTTTGATGATATTTTGCGGGTAGTTAATAGTTATTGAATTTTACAGGTTTGATTGATTTGTCGATTATGTGCTACAAATCCGATTGCTTTTTGGGTTTTAGGAGTCAACGATTGTCATTGAAATTAAAATGTGATAGAGAAAAATAAATTTAGAGATAAAACTAATATTGTGGTAATTAAATTAATTTATGATTAATTTAACATAAAATTATTAGAAATAACTCTAACCAACTAAAAATAAGGGAGCAGAGTAGCCATGAAAGGCAGCCATGGAAGGAGTGAAGGAAGAGGAAAGGGAAAAGAGAAGAAGAAGAAGAAGAAGAAGAGGAAAAAAGTAATCATAGTTAGGTTAATTTCGAAAAGTGAACGGCAAGTTAACGGAAAAAACATAAAAAGGTTACGGTTGTAATTACCGCAAAAAGGTAGGGGTACCATTGGAATTAAAAAAAACTTGTGGGCACCATTGATAATAACCCATATCTCAGGAGTACCATTGATAATTTCCATTCTTTTTATGATATACCTTGTTAAAAAATTAGCTTATTTTTTGGCCGA